>VUQK01004390.1:11929-27305 GCA_015106715.1 Bujurquina vittata | reverse complement strand
CTGAACGCCACTCTGAACTCTGCTCACTGGGCAGTCTTGTCACGGTGCAGTTTAACACATCCACACCTGTGTGTGTGTGTGTGTGTGTGTGTGTGTGCGTGTGTGTGCGTGCGTGTGTGTGTGTGGGGGGGGACTGCAATCTCTGTTCAGAAAATGAACAAGTCCACCCTGCGCTGCATCTGCATGACAGTGACTGCATGAAACGCATGAATTATTGCACAGAGTGGGCTGAATTAACTCAATATATCAAGAGAGGCCAAGTAGTTCAGGGGTGAGGGGCTGTGTGCCTAAACTGATGAGGGGGAAGGGGAGTGCATGTCATAGGGAGAAAGAGGAAAAAATAAAGTAACTCAACATTTCTATCTCCAGCCATTAAAGTCAACCACTTCTCCCTCGCCAGAGCCATAAAGCTGTCAAATGGATCTCTGATTTATTATGCCCTTGCCCAGGCTCCTGTCCTAACTATTGCAAGCCTCCAATTAATTTTTTTTTTGTTGCTCTTCATCCCTTCCCTGTAAATGTAATGAGATTGCAGCACTGGAAACTGCTGACTCCCGTTAATGCACAATTCCTTAATAATACCAAAAGCTGGCTGCAAACGCGGAGAGAAGATTCATGCTCACCCAGTAATAGCATTTTAAAGGTGCAGTTTTGTCAGGGATGTAACTAGAATTAGTCGCTACATTTATTTATTTATTTAATTACATTTGAACAATACAGACTGACCAAAGCCCAAACTGGCTTAAGTAAACACAGTGTACTGCATGAAAGACTCCTTTGTGACAAATACAATGCCTAGATGCCATCAGCGCTGCATCCATTTGCCCACCTACTCATCACCCACTCAGCTGCTCCTCTTAACAGAGATGTGAGCAGCTGTCAAGAGAAGAGAAGTCCAGGGAAAAAAAATACTTTTCAGTATTTATAAGAGTGGCTGAGGTAAACTGATGAGGGGCTGAGATAAGAGATAATGGCTGCAGTAATTGCATTTGCCCAAAGATACAGCATCCTAACCTGCAAACAAGGTCAACAACACAGGGCTAATTGAGTCAAGATTTTAATTACCCTAATCCTGACTTTCAGGAACATCCAGCACACAAAGAGAGGTAGCCGCCTACCGGTTGTGTTGATTGGTGTGATCAAGTTGACCGTTATGGGTGGGCTGCAGGTGCACGGCAGGAGGTATTAAATAGAACTGGTCAAAGCTGAGCGCAGCTGGCAGGTGTTGGTGTGGAGGGAGTTTATTACCCTATAAAATATCTGAGACAATTCACTCACACTGTCTTCTGTGGGCAGCAAAAGCCCCGATTCAATTACTGCTGAACCTCAACACGGAGAGCCCTAAGAGACCAGTGAGGCTCAACTCATTGTTCTTCGTGTCACCTTCCTAAGCAGAAAGTACAACAGTGAATGTTCCAACACCGCTGAAGAGAAATGAAAAAAAACTCTGCCAGCTGTAACCCAAGACATGAGCGTTACCACTCGGAACTCAGAAGATTTATATGTTCTCATGGGTGACTAATAACCCTTTTGTCTGCATAAAAAGTAGACTCAAGCAATCTGCTGTGATTGACTGACATGTTTAGGACAATTACAAGCTTAAGGAAGTGAGTGTTTCCTGCTTGTTTTGTTTGTCCTTTGTTTGTGTACATGGAGAAGATTCATTAGGCCTCTGCATGGAGGATTTGAGGTCTGCGGAGCGAGAGGGACCCAGCCCAATTGAAGCATGTCAAATTAGAAAGAGGGGGGAAAAAAAAAAACTCAAACCACTGCTACTGGGACTCATTAGAACCTCAACAAACACAGTATTTTGTTGTGTATGTGCGTCTGCTTCTGTGTGCATGTACTAATAAAACAGAGGAGTAGCGTTGGCTTGTGTGGTTTTTAGTTATTTTCATCATAGTTTGTTTTACGAGGCACTGAAGCTGAGAGACTACCCAAACAACTTTAATGAAAGTGAGGATCCAGCGGTCTCGTGGGAACAGAAGCGCTAAGAAAGTACTCCAACAGAATAACCGACGCGCTGCGAAATGAAAAGCATCAGGTGACTTCAGGAAAATACCCAAGTTTCCTGGCTTACAGAAACAACAAGGACAGACAGTGCCACTTCTACAAAGCAGTAGCCTTTCAGTGAAATGTTGGGCTAGCTGAATAATAAACATTTCTAGATGGGGTAAATATAAGTTATCCTTGTTTAAACATGGTGGCTATTCTGTTTTCAGCACCTGTGTTGCACTCAGCGTGGCTACTTTGCACGTTTATAATTAGATAAATGTGAAATGTGTTAAATATTTCTGCATAATAATGTGACATTATCACAAAACACACACAAACACGCCTTATTCAGATCTTTCCTAAGCAAAAAAGGAAGCCTACTCCTTGAGCAGCGGCTGAAGCATCTTTAATGAAACAGAATAGGTGACTGGGATGTACTTATGAGAGGTATTTAAATTATAGCCATCAAATTTGGATGATTCAAAGGGTTATTGAGTGTAAAGCTATATGGAGAGGGATATGGATGTGAAGAGATGTAGAAAAACGTAGGCCTCCACCCACACCTCCCACATTTGCATTGTTTTATCAGGAAGCAAACATAAGCAGAAACGAGTAAATATAACAGAAACATTAAACGTTTGGCATTATAAATGCTTTTAAGAGCTAGGCTCCAATGTTGTCACAAAGCTATCAGTTACAGCCCATCAATTAGTGCAGCATCAGTATAGAGACTGTATATAAATGATGGACATCATTCAATCATTTATGGACCAATGTGAACCTCGAGTTTTACATTTTTTTTTCTCTTTTCGGTTTTTACCTAAAGAGGCTGTATTTAAAAGAAAGAATAGAGGGATATGTTTTCAAGTAATGCTAGCTGGTTGGGTTAGCCACTAGCAAGCTACATCTTATGACTATATGAATGCATTTAACAGACACAGATTCCTAAATAATAAATATATATAAAAATGCTTGAATTTTCCACACAAAAATGAAGAAAATAAAATGAAAAGTGTAGAATTCTTGGATTGCCGATTGGTAAAATCAACCACCCAGCAGTTCACGCTATATGTCCGGTAGTTGCATTAAACGCTCCAGCTAGCTAGGTCACTCTAGCTAGGTCATTTCTGTGTGGAGTTTGCATGTTCTCCCTCTACCTGGGTTTTTTCCAGGTACTCTGGCTTCCCCCCACAGCCCAAAAAAATGCATGATAGATTCTAAACTGGCCTTAAGCGAGAATGTGAGTGTGAAGGGTTGTTTGTCTCTGTGTGTTAATCGTGTGATAGACTGGTGATCTGCCCAGGGTGTACCCCGCTTCCTTAAGCTCCTGCCCAACCACAACCCTGAATTAGATAAGTAGAGGGAAATGGATGGATGGATAGATATACAGCTCAGTCCATTGCAGATTCAAGTACAATTCATCATTTCACTTGCTGCACCACCATTGCAGTTAGGAATTCCAGATGGCTTTAATGCTACAGTACATTTCTGTATTAATAAAGGTTGTTTTTTTTTAGTCGCAGCACAACAGATACAGAGTTACCCTTCTTCTGTGCACACAGTGGCATAAAACAAATACACCATTGTGCTATTGTTTATAGCAATATTCTTACTGATAATGAATGTAATCTGCACCCTGCTGTCTGAAGCGATTTGAAGAGAAGTTTAAAACTAACAAAACAGACCTACCAAACGATTTAATGCCCCTGCAACTAGTCACAGAGCACAGCTGTGAAAGTTAAGAAAACTGACTAGCTGCAGGGGAAGAGAAGTACTTTAAACATTTACAGAAGTAAGTCAGGGTGCACCTTCTCGCCTCAGTCAGCATCGTGCTCTTTACAGGGGTCGCCAAGCATGGCAGATATGAGATTTACATCTAGCAGTACTTCAGCCTCCTGTGATGAGAAAGCAAAGCCAAATTTGCTATTGAATAGGGAGGAGGCATACGCTGCCCCATTGATCTCTGGGGATCCTGGGAAGCTAATCTATCCTAGGGCATTTTAAAGCTGAGCTCACTTTACACAGTAGCTGCTGTACAACTCCCACTACTTCAGTTACTATCCAAAAGCTTTCCCCTTCTCCACACCTCTCCCTTTGCTCCACTCTGCAAAAGTATACCTGTGATGTCTCCCCTCTACAGGCAGAGAGGCGTGGCATATCCTGTCCCTGTCTCACCTACTTACCCCTGCCCCTCCTTCATATCCCTCTCCCTCATTCCTTAGATCATTTCAAAGGGCTCTGCAGATCAAAGCTGGTCCTTTTTTGGACCTGGACAGGAATGGGGGATGTATTTAGTTAATCATTTATTTGATAAAAAAAAAAGGGAAAAAAGACCCCACCCTTGCTCTCCCATCCAGTTTCTGTCTTACCACTCATTTTCCCCTGCTATCTGCATCCTCCCGAGGCCCTGCCTGCCACCTCTCCAGGCAGTTTTTAATATGCAGAGAAAATAAGCTGGCCGTTCTCTTCAGGCAACGGGTGGGTGAAAGGCCTAGGGAATATGGTTCAGCTACACAAGAACACTCGCTTCTGATGGATTAACCCTTCCCACACTGAGATATGAAGCAGTGTCTGAAAATTACCTAGCTGGGACTGAGTGTGCGTAACTCAAAATGACAGACATACCCCGTTAGATTTGATTTAGGTTATTTGCTGTGCTGAATTTACACTTACTGTACTTACTGCTTTCACTGCTTTGCAGCAAAGCCAATAATGAATCCATCATCTTGATCTGTACATTGTCTGCGATGTATATTATCAGCTACAGACAATGTGAATCAGAGCAAATCACATGTATAGAGTGTTTACAATACAGAACACATCCCTCATCCTGTGCTAAATCATGATTAGTGTCAAATACAGGTGAACAATCTGTCTCTCTGTCTTTCTCATCACACACACACACACACACACACACACCTCAGCTGACCGGCCTCCGGCAGGAGGGGTGACCCCGTGAAAATGCTCCATCACTCTCTGCCCGGCAAATGGACTGTGGCCTGAGGTAGATAATAGCATAATGAACCCACGGCAGCCTGGAGTGACATTTTTGGCCATGGGCGCTGAGAAGGTCTTAGATGGAGGCAATGAATGTGCAAACATACACGCACGCATGCACGCGCGCACGCACACACACACAAAGGATGATGATGATGTGTCTGTAGTATCCATCATTCTGACACTCTCCTAGTTACCCAGTGACGTGTGTTAGCTGGCTGCTAATTTAATCTCAAGGCTTTAAATTTCATAATTTTTTATAGATGGGCTTTAGCTATGATATTAATATGAAAATTTGCAGAGTATTAAATATGCTCAAAATTATCATTTTCTGTCATTTAATCACAAAGCTAAATACAGGAGTACATTTGGTAAAAGAGAAGGCCATCTCAACCCTCATGTATAAACAGTAAACTGCAGGTGGGAGAAGATTTTCTTAGCTTGTCTTTCCTCTCTGCAACTATCTTGGTAATGCATCTTATTTGAAGCTCATATTACCTAATGAATTGGAAAGAGCCCCAATTCCAGTTTCACAGTGCATGCATAGAATCAGCATTAAAAAAAACATGCTCAAAGAGTTTTTATTCAAAATAAGCTTTAAAAAGCTTGCAAATTTTCACTACAATATGCCAAGAACCTACATCTTTTTTATAATGATGAGTAGAGATACCCACCACTGAATAGCTTGTCATGAAACACAACTGTGAGCATTTGTTAGTGTGAGAACTCCTCCCTATTCTACTACTGCTAAAATTCCCTCTGATTCAAAACAACAATAAAATTGATTTAATCTAAGTCTACTATAAGTAAAAACTACAAGAAAACTTAAGATTAAGCATTTAAGTAAAACCTAATTGAAGGAATTTGTATATAACTTGCACTATTTTGTGATTTCTGATGCCTAAGACGAAACAGCAAGAGACTGATAACACATTGTCTGCCAAAACAAAACAAAAAAAGGTTTTTCTCAACATGCTGTCAAGGTTAAACATGCAATTTCTCAGGCCCTGTTCATTCTCAGCTCTCCTTTACTGAGACATCAATACAAATCCTTCTAAAACCTGATAAAATAAACACACATCCTGCTGCGCTGTCATTCGAATAACTTTCACATGTTTTGACACGTGAAAACTAGAAATCTTGGAATAAATAATTATTTACATTCATTTAGCACATTTATTTAAACTATTAAATGTAACAAATGAAAATGTTTCCTTTATTTTTCTTTCCAGTCACATCATCATTTTAAGTACACGATACAGCTTTAAATATGTTACGAACATACAGTAAAATCCTCAACACCAGATAGACACACACAATTAGAGATGTTGAACCTAGTGTAGCATTTAGCACCATAACAGCCTACTTGACATTTGACAGCAGGTTTTCTATCAAGTATTCACTCTACAATGATGATGCAATCTCCATCCTTGGTGGTGAGATAAAATGCGGCCAAATGGAAAGGTTGAATCTTTTACAACTTCCCTGGCTTAACGGATCACTTGTGTCTGAGCTTTAGTTATAGATGACGGGGAGACCATATCATCTCACACATGTCTCAGAGCCCCTGGAGTCTGTGAAAACAGAGCTGGCATGATGTAGGGTAAAGGTTCCCCCCTTTCTTCTCTTTTCACTGTCTGACCTAGATGTGTATGTATGCATGCACTGGTGTGGAACTGTATGTGTGTGTGAATCTGTGCTGGGTGGTCCAGTCTGATTTCGCTGTAGCCGCTGACTGCGAGCTAATACTTTCTGGCTGATTCACCTGGGACGTTCCACATCTTTTGCGAGCTTTGCTTGTTCTGTTATGAATATCGAGAAGAGACATGAGAAGCGGACCCCACGCAGGGAAGAGAGGGATGGAGTGTGGAAGAGAGAGCAAATTAAACAAAAGAGACAAGAGGGAAGAGCCCAGATGAGCCGTGGAGCCTAGTCGGTCAGGCAGAAGTGGGCCAAGCTGGTGTTGCGCTCGTGAGATGACACACATACAGGCCACTCCAGCTGACTGCTCCACAGTCTCCCTCGTTCTTTTTCTTTTTTCCTTATATGCATGCACACCTACAGATTTCAAGTCCCAGAGGGTTTCAAGGCTGCATGCTGATGTTGAGAAAAATACAACCATCAAGCTGACTAAACAAGAAGGAGACAACTTAATTTCAGTGGGATGAAAAGAGGTGAGGCATGCGACAGGGCGATGCCATGAAATCATATGCCCTTACCTGACAAAGCTGACCCAACTTTTGCTTCATCAGCTAAGCAGAGCCCAGGGCTGCAACCAACTAACCAGCTTTTATTAGCAACAAATTTCTCATTAATTATTCAATAAGAAGTAGACAACAAAAAGTAACAATTACTGAAGCTCCGCTGGTGTACATTAATATAGTAATGTTTTATTCTTATTAATTAAGAAAATGCTTCCTTTAGAGGAGTAACCAAGTATCTATCTATCTATCTATCTATAACACCACTAATTTTCTCACTGTTTCCGTTCCTTAAGAATGGCTTCTTGAGAGCCACCCTTCCACTCAGAACATTTCAGGTATAAGGACTGGACTGAAAAATGAGTGAAAAGAAGCCAATGTCCAAAGAAAAACTTTAACAGACCTTTAGAAAGGTCTTCAGAAGACCTTCAGACCTTCAGAAGAACTATTTCTCAAGCCCAGTTAAAAATGACAGGTAGATCTGGCTCCTTGGAAGCAAAATACAGCAAAATGAATTGTGGCTAGAGTTTTGCACAGTACTGCATATCCCATCTGATATGCCTCAATATGAAAACTACAGTTTTTCACAGAACGTGCTATAACTCAGGTGTAATTTCATTGACTACAATGTTTACAGTCATCTCAGTACTATTTGGAGCTGATGTAGACAGTGAAGTGCAGCCGAGTTGTAACTTCATAAGTTGTGAAATAGTTTGTGAATTACAAAGCTTAAAATGTCCCCATCATTTCTAAGTATATACAGCATATCAGCATATTAAAAATTAAATTTTTACTGTTAACATTAATATTTGCATAACCGCCAAAATCTAGGATTTGTTGGCACTAATTAAAAGGTAAGACCGTGACGATAGCCATGCTCAATTTTGTATCATCTAAATACAAATGCTTGTTTCTCAGCCATTAGAGCTTTCTGTGAGAGCAGAAAGAATGTGAGGCACTGTGGCCGCTTAGTGCGGGTCATGGAAGCAAGAGGACAATGGCCGCCTCTTAGGCACAGGTTAATTAAGCCATTCAGAGGGCGCTCGTTTTGAGCCTCCGCAGGTTAATTACAGAGCAATAATGACAGGCAGCCAAGTTGATGTTATGCAAAGCAGGCTGCTCAGAAAAGTTGTGATGTTGTGACAGCATGGTTGTCAGACTTCCCGTGGAAATTTCTGTATTATTCCAACAGATGATCTAAATCAGGACTGACGGTATGTGTAAAGCACCCGATTTCTCTTTGTGTTTGTGACCTTCCTCAACTCATTGGATGGTGTCAGTCTGATAAACAGAATGACAAACACACACAAATCTAGTCTCTAATCTCCTAAATATCACCATGTGATTTGTTCTCTTTCAAAAATTGTTTACGATAACAGAAGAACTTTAACTGTATTTCTCCCTGAACTAAAGCTCACTTCACAGTCAGGATCCCTTGAGAGCTGCTGCATATTTTTCACAGAGAGAAACAACAGAGGTGATGCAGAGGGTTAAAGTTATATTTTACCAAATATATATCTTATAAATATCTAATAAGTATGTAACACTCACCTTCTGCAGACTTGAAAGGTGACTTTAAAAATGTTGTTGCTTACACTCGACTACAACAGCAGCCCTAAAAGTATACAATACTGCACATATACACTCCTAATGAGACTGTGGTTTCTCTTAGATCATTAATAAGAAAAGTTATCAAAATAAAATTAAATATACCAGTGGATACACTGTACTCCACTAGCAAATACACAATCCTCTGCTATCAAAATTACTCAATGTAAAAAATCTGAGTCCTTGCAAAGGGAGAACATGGTAAACAAGCCTGTGATACCACAACAACAAGGCAGTGTGGCTGCATTCCCAGCAGACTTACTACGAAGCAACAGACACTACTCGCTCTGACCAATCCCCGAGATCAACTCCTGGGTGGTACAGCCAGGAATTGGGCCATTTGGTTTCCAACAGCACCCAGTCCAGGCCCTAATGGAGCTGACTGATCACATTTCACAACAGGGCCAATGCAACCAGCAGAGCAGAACAAGGACCTGAACAAGGCAGAGCTTGTGGCCCAGGGCCCAGAGGCCCACTACAAAGACCAAAGGACAGTGTTCTGTCTGCAGCCTGGAGAGCAGGGAGGGCAGAAAGGGACAAACATCTTTCAGACACTGAAGCTAGCTTCAAGAATTTGTTTAAGTCATGGTTTTTCAGCTTGCAGAAACAAACTGATCCAAGCCATCTTTGCATAGAGGTCATGCATAAAGAAGTCCACAGAAATTAAAGTTAGAAATATTGTAGGGGGGGTAATAAAAATGTATTTTCCAGGTTATCCAAGAA
The DNA here is from genome assembly GCA_015106715.1 of Bujurquina vittata. NCBI lineage: Eukaryota > Metazoa > Chordata > Actinopteri > Cichliformes > Cichlidae > Bujurquina > Bujurquina vittata. The sequence continues at coordinate 17,781 of VUQK01004390.1, read as the reverse complement.
AAGAAAAGCAATGAAGTCCTGGGATCCAGAATGATATCTTAAACTAGACTGGTTTGCACTATCTTTTGGAAGACACCCCAGTTTTCTCATTTAAATTTAATGTATTTGTGAGATACGACATGAAATATCCAGTGTCCTCCTATCTTGTAAAAGTAAAGAAGCATTCCAAAAATTCAAAAGTTCCAGACTCGGATCAACTCCATTTGTTAATGTCTTCCAAGTTGGGTCATGCCACACCTCTTTGAAATTTTTTTCATGCACATCCATCCAACACTTTTTCAGTAATCCTGCTAACATTTAGACAAAGACACACAAGCCAAGCAAATCAGATCACAAACAACAACAAGTATAAGAAATGATGGCATTCAATTCAGTCTTGAGCTGCTTCACAGAGTCAACGGGGAACAAAGTGGCTCTGAGAACAAAGTGGTGTGTTTGCATAATAATTGCATATCTAAAAAAGTGGCTCCACTCAGGAGTGCACGGAGAAAGAAACAGCCAACAGATGCTCAGATGAACTGTGCTAGTGTACACAAACTAACAACCTCATCAAAACTCTCATAATGTTTCCCTCTGTGCAATTCTGACCAAAGCAATAAACAATGCACGCAGACGATATCTGGAGAAGAGACACACTTCCTAACAGTTAAAAACTTTTACTGCTTTATTCAAAACTAATTAAGTTTTTTTTTCTTTTTTGCTCAGCAATTGTTTCCCCATAAAATTAAAAGACGAAATTCATTTACCAGCTTTCAGTGCTGAAGCGACTTACAACAGATAGCACGCGGCACACCTCTCACTCAAAGACGACAAACACTTTTACCTTGAGAGAGAGCGCAGAGAGAAATTTCACACTATGGGAAGGAGACAATTTTCTGTCACAGATAAGCAGATAACGGCCCTCAGCTGGAAGCTGGCAGTCTGGCTGTTTTGTTTACCTAAGAAAATGGACTCACACTGAACTTCAAATGAACCAGATCTAATGCAGACGCATCCGCAATAACTTTGTAACAGACAACGTACGCTGCAAAATAATGGACGTCAATCATCCCAGTTAAAGAGGTCCACTAACATACTGCTGCATGTTGAATTGCAACAACAAACACATTCTGTTATTTGTACACATAAAATATAATTGGAGGGGGGAAAAAAAGGAACCCCATTCATGTGTATTCAGGGCATGGAGGTCATAGCTTGGTAAACATGAGCCCTATTAAAACTTGTTTTTGCAATGAACTATTGTTCTCTAGAGATGCTGTGTAAAGATTCATGAATGTTCACAACAATATATAGTAGATTCATGCTTCAGCAGCATTTATTAATTAAACAAGATAAACTGTGTACTTCCAGACTTCCAGTAAAGTACCTTCCTCTGTTTCTCAAGTAAATAAAACAGAGAAATCCCGCAGCAATGCTATTTGTAAGTGAACCGTAAGGCTGCAACCAACAATTAGGGAGACCTGGGCAATATAACTACCATTCACAGCCAGAGTCACCAGGCCAATATCTATGAGTCCTATTCAATATTTCTGTTGCAACTATATAAAATGATTTTTGCTCAGATCCATGTTTACTTTGTGTTTCTTATAATATGAAAAGAGATTGCAGACATCAATTTCCTCTCAGATGCAGAATTTACATGCACATCTGCAGTGAGTTGGCTGCCAGCTGAGCTCTTTGCAAAGTGCTGAGATGGCCAAACATCTGTTTGTTTCAGTTGATAGTATCTCTGTGGTTAGCTGGAAGGGGCAGGACCAGAAGAAGAAGCTGGCCAACACCATCATGAGAATGTAATATTGGGATCTAACTTATACAAGACGATATCCACACTGTATGTAAGACCCTGAAGGAACTCTAAGAAATAAAAGCTCATGAAAGTCAATGGGAGGGTTTAAAGCATTAAGTTACTGCATTTGAGTAGTAACTGTTATGCAAAATCCCACACGCAATTTGGACTATTATTCAAACACTCAACTGAAGTATTTTTTATTTAACAAGAAAATGTGTAAGGATGACACATTAAATATAAAGAACAAACTAAAACTCTACTACATTGCTTTAAAGAAACAGAAGAAAAGCCAGATGACAGTTTGAGCATCCGACATGCTGCATTTACTTTCAAGATTGTCTAGCAACGAGATGTAAGATAAATAAGGTCACAGAAAAAAACAAACCTCAAAACCTTCTGAGCCTCTCACCCAACCTGTTGCAGCTGTTGCTCTTCATATTATTGATGGATGTTTAAGAAAAGAGACAGTGTCATGAGAATAAAACTATTTTGACTATTATTTAAATGAGAGAACAGTCTAAAACAAATGCAATTTGAATATAAAAAGTGCTCCTATTCAGACATTACATACAGCACTTACATTGAGTGCTGCACCTTTTACCAGTTCAGTACACCTTGAGATCGTAATTATGCTTGAGATATGAATTATGCTTCTGCGTCGGTCCTACAGTACGTACATAACTGGAAATCCCCTCTGAACATTATGCCATAGCCTACAGTGCAACCTGACGTGCATCTCTCCAAAAAATTTAACTACACACTGGGTGGATGCAGCCTGCAAGGGTTCTGATTACCACGTAGGGTTCAGAGGGGATTTCCAGTTACGTACGTAGGCCCTGCAAAGCCCTGACACAGAAGCATAATTCAGGCATTAGTCCAGTGATTCTCAAATCCAGGCCTCGTGGCCCAGTGTCCTGCAGGTTTTAGATGGGTCCCTGATCCAACACACCTGCATAAAATATAGAAGTATAGAAGCAGGACTCTGGAGAACTTGACTGCATACTGAGGAGGTAATTCAGCCATTTGATTCAGATGTGTTTGCTCAGGGACACATCTAAAACCTGCAGGACACCGGGCCATGAGGCCTGGATTTGAGAACCACTGCCTTAGTCTGACTTGGTCCAGTATGAGATCATTCTGGCTAATGCTAGCAAATTAAAGATACAATATATGGACAAAAGTATCAGGCCATCTACACATTACACCTACAGGAGCAGGTTGGCCATGGGAACCCACGCCATGAAGGTCCCAGTGCACAGTTTTTGTACTAATATTAATGCCATAGTAGGTTTGGATAACTGTAGTTATTGAGTCAGCAGCACGTTGGCAACATTTATGCACTATGCACCTCAGGCACTCAGAGACGCCGCTCTTTTTTTTAGTTATCATCATAATTTTCCCTATAATTGCTTTGGTCTTTTTACTGCTTATACTGAGGCTCATACCAAGCTCTAGCTAGTCTGGCTTTAGTCACTTTCCTTTTGCTAGGACCTCCAAATTGGGCATGTTCAGCTGTTTGACGGTGATTTAAGTGTCCATTACGTTTGTTTTCATGTTTTCTAGTGACTGGAATTTTGTTCACATGATAAGAGATATTTCTAGACATTTCCTGCACCAGGACAAGCTCAGCAAAGAGACACGAATGTAAACAACAAATCAATGTTTTGCAGGCCGTCACTGTTTTAGGCGAGAAAATTATGACAGAGCTTAGTCACCAGCTGTCATCCTTTATGTTGTCTTTTTGCCTCCTTAATTGCATACTTTATGCTCCCATCATAAAAATTACATAAAACACTAATTTACATTAGCGTGGCCTTAGTATTTCATAGCAGGAGACACTCAAATCTATGCCATTCTATCCAAGTGGGAACAGTAGGAGGCGTTCTTTCTACAACAGGAAGCAATGACCCGTAATGGTAGAGGTGCCACTCTCTGTAGGAAGTCACACATTTGTTTTTCCTCCTTAGCCTTACCTCCTAGTGATTAGAGGAACATCTGCAAACACTGACAGTCCTCTCTGCTTCCCTCTTCATATTTTACCCAAGCAAACTCCAGGAATCATTACCCAACATGAGCTCATCATTAGCACATTCATAATTCAGTGTAATGGATTATGTAATTGCTCCATTAATCACGGGAGCCACCCCAGCATACTTTCCTATGCGTTAGTTTAATTATGGGAAATGCTTCTGTTAAAACAGATTCTCTGTTTGCAATAGATGATTCTAAAAGTCTATTTTGTACTGTGGGAACTTGTGCTGGCTGCAGTTTAGAGACAGCACAGAGTTCTTGCGGTACGCCCGCAGACAGCTCTTCAATAAAATGTGTCATGGCAGGAGGACACAATGAAAAAGTAGGCAAAAGGGCACATGCCTTTCAGGAAAGCAGTTGTCAAATTCAGGCATCACTTAAGTCACATAATTTACTGGCTTTTGCAGCCTGTGTGATAAATATTCCAGCTATGTACGAAGGCTGGAAGTGTCTGAAAAAGATTAAGACACGTAGATATGGAGGTACTTGTCATCTGATTCCAGCAGCTGGCATGACTTGTGAAGACTTAATCCAACAGTGTCATCAGCTATTTGTCAAGGAATAGAGATAGAGGGCTCTACATTCCCTCCTCTGTACTATTGTTGGAATCTCAATATGAGAGTCTGGCTACAGTCCTTTAGTTTGAGTGACATTTGACTATCATCACCGAGGGACACTCGGTGTATTTCGGTCATCTCATCCTTATTAAAAAGGTCAGTGACAGGCAGAGCTCCCTGTGCTCTCATAAGTGTGCTGAAGGCTGACAAGAAGTAACAGCCCTTGTTGAAAAAGCATGCTGTTATGTAACAGAAATCACTCTGGATATACAGAAACTGCAGCATACTTAGCAGTTATTTTCCTTGTGTGCTTTCCTCCCCCATATTGTACTCAAAGCGATCGCTTTCTTACTTTTGCCCTGTTTCTGCGCTTGGAGAGAGAGAGAGTAAGAGTCGGAAAATTAATATGTATTTTATACTGCTGCATATATAGTCCAGAATAAGCCTCCAGTCTAAATGCGACCTGAGTGATTGGTCCTTGAGTTACTACCTACACAAAACAAACAATTAAATGGTTTGTGGTTACTGTCAAGATGCTGGCAAAGCTTCACAAGGCTTAAAGCCTCCTGCCAATAACACTGCCTGAGCCAAACAGAAAGACGGTGCGAAACACACACACAGAATAAAAGATGGCAAGAAATGTTTTTCCATTGTGAGAAATACACATGTAATGCTTATAAAAGAAAAAAAAAGGAGACGCTTAGGCATTCACCTTGGTGAACTGACATTTAAATAAGCAGGAGCCATTTTCTTCATCAATCCCCGCATCCCTCCCCTTTCTCCTGCTCCCTCCGTGCCACTGTAATTTGAAGCTGTCACAAACAAATCCTCCTCGCAGACCTTTCCAAATGTCAGGTTTCTGTCAAGCTCAGTGACGGCCTTCAAAAATCAGACCCGCGGAAACTTTTGTCAGGGAAAAAAAACGCAGAGTTCAAGTATGTATGCATATTTATGGGCATTCACAAATTCACTCCTCGCACAGTTGCCAGAGCAGGGATGGGACTGAGCTACTGATCTGACAGTCACTTGCCTCCACATTTTACAAGTATTGCTGGGGTTTCGTGCATGTTCTGTGTCACAGTTGAAAAAATACTGAGGATTTTCTTTTATTTTCTCAGGACAGTGAGGTTTTTTCTGACTTAGAATGGGCCTTTGGTGGGTGACTACATGTGACAATTGCAATGCAATGAGTCTGGATTGTGTGACAGAAATATATGTCTTTCCCTGATATTTGTGACTTTTGCTATTACAAAAAAATTCTAAATGATAAAACAAAGAGAGCTGCAGTCTGTCTTTGGCAAAGAATTTTTAAAAATGTTCTGGGGATTTTTTGTCTTCCTTGTCAACCAGAATATTTCTAATTTTCTCATCAGAGCGGGATTTTTAATATCTGCAATTTGGTGCTTTGACCCTTTACAGGCTTATAAATGTGTGTGTGTGTGCGTGTGTGTGTGTGCATGTGGGTGGGTGTGGGG
>VUQK01004383.1:12046-40922 GCA_015106715.1 Bujurquina vittata | reverse complement strand
AAAAGCACAGGTTTCACTGAATTCATCCAGCTATTAACATCTTGACAATAAAATGAAAAAGCACAAGTAAGAAATGACAGTGACAGCCACAGGCTTTTGGATATTACACGATTGAAATTTTTGGTAGATTTTTCTCAATAGTTTGACAAAATATTGACTCCTTCAGCTCAACTGTTGAGCCTTAGCATGCTTCATTCATGTCACTCCACAGGCCAAAAAAAAATATATATATGCAAATTTGATTAAAAAAATAGCAGTGCCATATTTAATATCATAAATGATGCTTTTAAATCATTTTAAGCATTGATGAGTGGCTGCATATTGCTGAGTGTGCAGTGGGTCAAAACCTAAAGCTCTGAAACGCAGAAATGACTCCAGGCACCTAATGGCAATATCATCAACCTCTGGATCAAACTTGTTTGCAAAGAAATGGTGTTGTTTCAGGAGCCACTGGAGGTCCCCAGCTCCATACACACAAACAGCTCTTCTGTAATCACCTGTGCATGAGTCATAGGGTGCTCCCTTATTCATGTCTCCTGCTAAATAGACCCACTTCACTGCACGAGCAATGGATAGCATGTCTGACACATCAAACTTATTGTTTTGAGGCAGTGATCCAGGAACAGAGGGCATCCTCTGTAGAGTGGCCCATAAGTGCTCATCAGGGCTGTATGTGTCCTTCTCCCACTCCAGAAATTTCTGAATCTCTCCGTCCTGCATCACGTGTTCCACAAAAGCTCTTGAGACCACAAAGTAAGCATTTCCTGAGAACATGGGGGTGCTAATAGGTGGGGGTTTTTTCATCACATTTGTCCTGATGACAGTGTTTGTAACATTGTGGTGATATTGCCAACGACCTTTCTTGTACTCATTAGTGGCTTCAGACTCCATGCTGTTCCTCCCTTTGAGGAACTTCAATGCTGTTACCATCTCTCTATTTGTTTTGATGGGGAAGTCCGCCCCACAGGTGTTAAGCAGGTACCTCCAGTTAACGTGACTGTTCAGCAGATCTTTCATGCAATTAAGATCTGCCTGTACTCTGAACCAGGAGGCATACACCACTCTTTCTAATTTACTGGCTACAAACACATTAGGGAAGCATGAAACAATACCTGCCACAGCCTTTGTAAATTTGGCATCAGATTTCAAGTCCACATGTACACAGTAGATGTTCTGAGGAGCATAAACGGCTCGTAAAAGCCGCTCAAACATCTCGATCTTCTCGTGGATCACCATGGAGTATGCAATGGGGAAATCTTTCTCCTCCTGACTGAGGGGCACCGTAATGAAACCTCTCTCTTCGATGTAAGCTTGACAGTCCGCTGTCGCATTAATGTAGAAATCCTCAGAAAAAACATTCTTCCTTTTCCTGGATGACAGAAGTGCTTCTAATTTATCTCTCCTGGCACTAACATCTCCACTGATAATAGCTGAGCATCCAGGCAGATCATTAGAGAACTGATGAGGTATTTCCAGATCACACGATGAGTGCTTGTCAGAGACTGTTCTCCAAAGAACTAAAAAAAGAGGCAAAATGATGAGGAAAGGAAAAAAAGTTCTCAACACCCGGACCTTTACAAAAGCCATTTCCTTGCTTGAAGAGTACTGCCACACAGGTGACTTTTCCTTCAGTGCACGTAACAGTTTTGGTTGATTATACAAAGAATGTAAATGAAGTCAGCCCCTAAGGAGGTATGTCAAACTAAGGTGTGGAAAGCTGAAACATTTCCTGAAAGGCTTTTGCTCATTGCATAGCCTATCAGATGCCTCAGTATAAACAGTGATGACGTCAGTGACGTGTGAAATTCAAACAGATAATATTCCAAGACAAACCACTGCATCATACAGTATCACTGGTACTGTATGTTGCAGTGGTCTGTTTCAAAGTGTGCCAAAGGCATTAATTAGAAAATATTTTTTTTCTATTCACAACAAATCAAGCAAATTTCACTTGTAGCATATGACCAATCCACTGTTTCACAAGCACGTCTTTAATATCAAGTTGAAAAAAGAATATGCATACATTTACACAAATATGTGTAATTTTTTCAGTCTTTACTCACTTGTCTAAGAATGTGTATTATACAGATACAGGCACTTCATAGAATAAATATTCACCTGAACTCAAATTAAACATATCAGAGCAAATTATCTCTTCATTCTCTTTTACACATTAACTAGTTTAACTTTGAATGCTTGCCAATCTTGATAATGAGAACCCACAATACATTCCTTACTGTAAGCGCTACTTGTATCTAAGAATGACTAAAACAGGTGTTCTCGTCCACATCCTGGTCTGCATCTGTGTCCTGCTCATGGATGAAGCTGTAACATCGGTATACTGATCCACCTTTACTGGTATATACCATATCAACCTCATCTCCGCTATCTGGCTCCGGCACGCCATGGGGCATGTTAATGTTTGCACTACCACTCAATCTCTCATAGCTCTGGTTCCAACAAAGCTTCTTCCTGGCATGGGCCTTAACCAAGACAAATACAGCTAGTGCCAAACCGACTGCCAGCAGCAGGATAACGGGCAAGGCAGCTGAGGTGTGCTTCAGAGCACCGGAGGACAAGCTCATGTCGGTTTCCTGGCTGTCTCCTGATTTGGGCTGGGGGGCCTCCACACACAGAGCTAGAAAAACACAAAAATAGTTAAAGGTATCCAAACAGTTCTAATTTGTTAATGATAAGCAGCATCTCTACCTGAGCGGCTGTCACAAACACAGCAATTAGTGAAGTTCCCCCCAGTCTGACAGCAACGGGCACAACGGTTCTCCACAGCATGAAGAGCAGAGTCAGTGTGACAAGTCAGACACTGTTCAGGTCCGGGGCCGTAGCAGTGCCTACATGACGCATCGCACGGCTCACAGCTTTCCTACAATTGAGCAGTTAGACACAAAACCACTAGGCAAATAAAAGGCACACTGTGCTATATTTGAAACTCAGTGTAAACAGCATGTTGGAGCTATTTGTGGTTTATTTTCCTTTTTGTATTAAATGCTAAGTTTTGTTTTTGATAAGAATAAATTTTAGTTTATTTTTCTTTGGAAAATTACAATTTACTTTTTTTCTGGCCAATTATTTGTGCACTTATTTTGCATAAATGGGTTAGGATGGGTTAGGCGGGCATCGGAGCATTTGTTTTCTTTGCCAGGTGACAGTGAGGCTGCAGGCTAATGTGCCGATATGAAGGTTTGATGCAATGTGGTGTATAAACCTACTCAAGTGCACTATATGGTATGGACTTTGACCTGCATTTGACTTTAACAGTGTGGACAAATAGCCACTACACAGCACTGTATCTACTCTAACTGTAACCTGAGTACACAGTATACACACTGATTATACTGAGTATACATACTAAATCCTGATATTGTGAGGATGTATAAACACACTTTATTTTATATAACGTCACAAAATTATGACCAGTAGGCATCCAGTGAAGCTCAGTGGTATCTGACATAAATATACGCAATACCCACACTAAAATATACATCTAACATTTTTATTATTGCATTCATTGCCAGAGTGACGTGATTAATTAGTGTCTGTGGGAAGATTGTATACTTAAGAGAACACCTACCATGTAAATATTATGATTATGAGATACACAGTAGTACAATAGCAAAACGGCCAACAAATCAAGAATAAAGAAACAGCTTTTACCACAGAGCTGTTCCACAACACTGGCAATAACAAACCCAACAGACTATAGCTCCACTTGCACATCCACTATACCACTTTAGCACACTGCACTCTGTTGTTTTTTGTAAATAAACAGTTTATTGCCACTTTCACTGTAAACCTGGAGGACTGCTCTAACAAAATGTCATTGTTTTGTGCAATGACAATAAAGATATCTTATCTTACCAAATCATAACCCACCTTTTCAGAAAAGTATTGCCCCTCCTTACAACGTGGATAGCAAACTTTGTCCTGGAGAGTGCTGCCCCAGTCACACGTCAAGCAGCCCTGAGGTGAGGCATCTGCAAACATAAATATATGCACTGAGCAGATGCCTTATGCAAAAAATGACTGCCCACTATTGGAAATATGTAATGCATTCAGAAAATATGCAGAGTAGCCACCAGGTTCTTGACCACCTCTAATACAAAGGTGCTTCTTTCATGATTGCTCAATTTGGCAGGTAGCCAACTCTAGCAAGAGTGCTTGTTGCTCCAAATTTGTTCCCTATGAGAATATTGGAGGCCAGTATCTCCAGATCTGTGCCTCTACGTACGTGCTTTTGAGCTTATTTTGTTTATGCTTTTATTTATATTGCCAGATGTGAGACATTTATAAATAAAGATACAGGTTTTCCTTTAAATTAAATATCCTATTTCCATTATGGGGTATGGAACTGAAATGAACTGTGATATAACAAAATGTAAAAAAAAAAAAAATGAACTCACTGCACCTCAAAAGAACAATGAGCTTTTGTTGAGCCTTTGAAATAATTAATCTGTACCTATGCATGTCTGACAACTGGTGTGGCACTGTTTGCAGATGTCATTGAGCTGATAGAAGCGGCGTGGGCAGCGCTCGACACACAGCTTGGTGCCTTTCAGCTCCAGAAGTGGAGGTGGACAAGCCCTGCAGGACTCAGGTCCTGGTCCCATGCACAACTCACAGGACTGATGACATTTAAGACACTGTGAGCCCTCCCTGTAATACCTGAAGAAAAAAAATCCGACATATATTTGATTGGAGTCATCCAGATCTCAACATTTCTTTCATGAGTAATTGAGAATAAATATTTCTAGAATGTGTTACTCTACTGCTGAACGAGGAGAAACCCTATTACATCCTTCTTCTTGAGAAACATTAACTTCCAAAACAAATACTGCATTGTAGTTTTGTATCACTGGAACATGAACGTCAACCAGCTATTTGCACATATCAAGTTAAATATTTAACAGTTTTATGGTATTGTGCTGAGCGGTCTACCCAGTGGGACAATGGGTGACGCAGAGTTGGAGGAGCCGCAGGTATCCCGGAGAACAGGTAAGGCAGTCTCTTGGTGATGCACCAGTGCAAGTGGAGCAGATGTGGTCACATGGAAAACAGAATCCCAACATTTTTGCATCAGCTTCCTGTATGGTGGCATATGTACCAGCAGGACACTCACTAACACACGTGCTGTCTGGAAAATAGCATATAGCAACAGAGTTAGCATCTCGACTTGCTAGTTTACTCACTTCAGAGAAGCAAACGATTCATCCAACAGTTGTACAGATCTGTCAAACCTGAACTGAAAGTGTGAAATAGCTTTAAAAAAGCCACTGTCATGCAGCCAGCTGTGAGAGCACTAAATGCAAAGGCAAAGTTTAGAACTCAGGCCAAAATTTCATTTAGTCATTAAAGATAATTGATAAATTGACTTCAGAACCATCCATTTTGTGCTGATTTTCATTTTTACCACAAACCACCTCAGTGACCGCACTTTAATTTGTGGAAAATGCTCACTGTGAAGGTATCTGGGAACTGCGCAGGTCTGGCAGTCATCGTTGCCTGGCCCCTTGCAAGAATAACAGTGTCGGTGGCAACTCTTGCAGGTGAACTGGTCGTTGTGTAGGTAGGTGCCTTGAGGGCAGGTGGTATCCCCTGTCACACCACATAGTAATGTGTTTGGATCCAACACAAGGCCCTTCTCACACTGGGTGCACTTGTTGGCGTCCGGCCCGGTGCAGCTAATACAAGTCTGGTGACACTCTAGACATAACGAAACAAGATAGAATGCATCACTCTAATGTCACAGTGCCACATTGACACAATAGGGTGTGATAACCATGTTTAAATAGAGATAAATATCACTTGAAGTAAATAGTGCTCGACAAGTGTTTGACATAGTGTCAACAGACAACACTTCCTTTTATACACTTTTTCTGTTGATCTCTGTTTTTTCTGGATGATCTAGCTTTCAAGGTTAAGTCAATGTGCACCTCTGGATCATTTTCCAATGTGTTCTTTTTAGATGGTTTTCTGTAAGTCCCAGTGTAACCACTAACCATAGATGTCAATCAGACAGCTAACATTAGCTCTAACCTGAAGTTTATGTTGAGAGACATCAACATAAATCAAACCTTGGGACGTAACAGTTTAGTGGAAGAGTCCACAGTGTTCAAACCTCAGGGTGGCGAATTGTTTGTTTCTTTTCTTCTACTTTCACAGGATTTGCACAGTGAATTTGGCTGACTCTGTGCTGAACTTTACTATAATATTAAGTTCAAAGAGGCAACTTCAACTCAACTTCAATATGGATTATTTCTTATGGCTATACATCCATCCATCTAATTTAAAAACCAGAAATGGTCTTTATGGTTTAATATAAAATACTGTCTCAGAAAGCATTTCTGGGTTATTCTACCTCAATTCAGAGATTGAATTTATTTAGAGCCACACCAGTTCACAATGTTATGTCTAAGCGGGATGCTGTAATAACATCAGTTTCATCAGTTACCCAGAGCATTATGACATGCAGATGTGTTGGTTTCAACATTTGGTTACATCTGCCTGTAATTGTCACCAAACTTATTTAACCCTAGAATAATAATGTCAAGCGATTTTCAGTCCCGCCAAAGTGAGAGTGATTGTGTTACAAAACTCGCATTAGTGTTAAAGGGTTAATTATTTATCACTGTAAGACACCAATAAAGGATCCTGGTGCAGGTTCTATGAGTCATTGTGCTTTCAGCAGTGCTTTCTCTCATTTTCTTTCACAAGAATGAAAATGAGAGAATATTATTTGTGGTGTTTGTAAGTTAAAAAAACACTTAGCTTTACTTTGAAACATTACAGATCTCCTGCTACTAGGGAAAGTGGAGGCAATATCACTGTATTTGAAATTTGACAGTTGTATTTCATACTTCACACAACTCCAATTCAGAAAATTGGATGAATAGTTAAGGAACAGCGGCCATCTGAAAAGCACCTACCCCAAATTTGGACCTTTTTGTTTTGCCAAAATTCCGGGGTTGAAATGTATTATAATAATTTCTATTTTAATTAAGAACTTTTGGTCTCAGAACTCAACCAGCAAGCATTTTGGCTGTAGAACAGCATAGCCAGTTTTAAAAACCAAACCAAACCTATAAATCGAGAGGCTCACCTTGACACTCCATAGCTGCAGTCTCATAGTAAGTACCAGTGGGGCAATCCTTTGAGCATACACCTTTATAGAGCTTGGGGTTGATGGCTGAGCAGGTCTCACAATCATCTTCCAAGGGCCCTGAACAGCTGCCACAGGTAGGGTGGCACTGACCACAGCTGCCCTCCTCCATGTCCTCATAAAAGCCCATGGGACAGCTGGCCTTACACTCACCGTTCAACATCATGTAAAGGAAACTGCACCCTGGAATTATCGAGATTTCAGGATGTATTACAATCCCTCGCCAGTTTATAATCCTCAGATTTTTTTAAAACCTGTTGACTATGGTAATAACTCACTGAAGCAGGTCCTGTCATCTGAGCAAATGTCACAGTGGGCAGGACATCGTCTGCAGGTACCATCTTCTGCAGGATATGTTCCCCGCGAACAGTTTAGTCTACACATACCACTCTCCAGGTAGAAGCCATCAGCACAGGAGAGACACTGGGATTTGATCTCATCACATGTAAGACAGGAGCTATCACAGGCTTCGCATAACCCCTCTGCTGTCTCAAAGTAACCTCTAAAAATGAAAGTCAAGTGAAAGCATAACACACAAAGATAAGCAAAGCGTAACCAAGAACGTACCACCATGCCGAGCTTTATGTTTGATTTACTGGTTAATTTATTAAACCACTTACTCTGGGCAATTAGACCAGCATCGGCCCTGGTGGAGAAAAAGTTTGTAAGTGCCTTTGGAACAGCTGACGCAGACGTCACTGGTGTCCACACAGGTCTCACAGTTTGGAGAGCAGTCCTCACACAGCTGAGTGGCTGAGTTTGCAAATGAGCCAGGGGGACACTGTTCTACACAAGAACTGTCCTGATCCAGGAAATATCCTGTGACACACACACACACACACACACACACACACACACACACACACACACACAATTTACATTAAGAATTAAGCTAATTTTCAAATTGACTCTGAATGACCAAAAGCTGCAAATATTACCTCTAAAACAAGAGGAACAATCCAGTGCTTGTGGGCCGAAACAGGTCTTACAGGATGCATCACATGTGTGACATTCACCATATTTCCCTGGAATTAAAATAATAGTACAGAGCCTGTTTTACCTATCCCCACCACAAGAGGGAACCATAACCAACCAAGCCTCTTGAACGCAGAAGTGATTAATATCCAGGTGTCTTGGATGACTGTATTCTGTATTCAGAAAGAAACACCGAGGACAGTTATCATTCCTTTTAAACCATTTATGTTCAGTTTTGTCTATGGATAAAAAAGGTACCTGTATTAGAATACACTGAATTGCAAATGCACAGTTTAATAATTGTAATTCACCACAGTGCTTTGAGGTAAAAATCAGTGAAGCTCTTTATTTACGATAGGCAGCAGTGCACTGTTTGGACAAACACTTTATGCCTGAATGAGAACTGCTCCTGACAGGGCTGAATTATCCACGCGAGAGAGTTAATAATAAAGCCAATGTTGCAGAAATGAAAAATATCAGCTTACTAGTGTGTATGACCGATCACAAGAACAATAGAGTACTGTATCTGTGTGCTGGTGCCACAGACAGGAAAGTGAAGCAGTTGGAGAGGTAGATGCTTGAGGCAGATGACCCTGGAGGTCCTTCAGCAGGGCTTAAACCTGTAGGCTCAGCGGCAAGCATTCACCTTCCTAAAGCGTCCTTGAGCAAAACAATGAATCCCTCCAAATTTCTTGGACAGTGTACTGACCTCTAGCGTCACTCAGAGGAGAAAAGCAATCATTTCTGTCAGAGACTCAGTGAAGTATCATGTTACAAGTGTTATCTATGACTCAGCTGCGGCCTGATATGCCATTCTGTTCTTTGTTCACTTCGGTTCACTGTAATTCACTTGAATATCATGAAAGTGGATATCATGAAACGTCTTTTTAACCAGCCTAATTTGGGCTTCATCACGGTTGTTCCACTTACCATCAAAATACTGTCCCAAAGGGCAGTTAATGTGAGGACATTGTCCATGTAGAGGGAAATTCCCACCAGGACAAAGGTCACAGTCTGCTGAGCGAGGTCCGTGGCATGTCTGGCACGAGCTGTGGCAAGGCTGGCAGCGCCACCCGCTGGAGTCACGGAAGCTTTGCTGAGGACACTGTTTAATACACTGCCCCTCTGACACAGACAGAGAGGCACAGAGAGGAAGTGATGTTATTAAGACCTTATTATATTATCGCACGTCATTTGTGCTGGCAATACCACTTCTTGAAAATATAGACAATATAGCAGACAATACGTATTTCTCTATATTTTTTTCTTGATCTATTTTCTTTAGAAACCAGACATCAAAGTAGAAAGAATGTCAACAGAAACACTAAGAAGTTGCTTTTATTTGTAAAACTCATTATTTAGATTTGAAATCGCTCTGATGTGCATATTCCCAAAAGGGAGCCGTTCACTGCTCTTTAAATCCTTCTCCTTTGCCTGCCCAAATTCCATCTGACTGCCCAGGCACAAAACAATGACCTAGATCTTTTTGAAACTAGACCTTGTAGCTAGAGAAGGTGGAGCAGTGTGCTCGCCAATCTTTGTTTATTATAACTTTGCTCTCAGGCTTTAGTTAGACTCTCCTAGTGTTTTCTCCCATGCCTATAGGACGCAAAAAAAGCAATCCAACTTCATTGTTTACATAAATCATACATTTGCATATCTTATGTTACAGATTTGCTGAAACGAACATGATTTGCAATCCAAATTAAGACTCGGAGTGCTTTCATTTGTCTTCGGCCAGAATGACTGGTTACTCTCACGAGCGAAGTGATTTAATACTCTTTTAGCATGGAATGGAACGCCTGAATCATTTAGTATGCCAGGAGTAAACAAAACATATAAACAGGATTTTTATTTGCTACTACCACTGAGGAAGTAACCAGGCTGGCAGGCGAGGCAGTGTGTGTTATTCCTGCAGTCTTCACACGGTGCTGTGCAGGAGAGGCAGACACGTCTGCCTCTGTCCTCATAGGTGCTCTGGGGACAATGTCTGCGACACTGGTGCCTGAAACTGCAGGGAAAGTTTCATTCAAAATCTTCCCGTTTTTTCTTTTTTATTTGTTTTATATGGTAAGAATTAATATTCCCCGGCAATGAGCAAAGCATTTGTCCCAACCACGACTTTTCTATGTGCATGTAATAGGTCAGGGACTGCTTTACTTGAACTTCCTGCCACAGTCATTAAATAAAAGTAGACTTTGTTTTTGCAAAGCAAACATGCAGAACAAAACTAGTGAGATATCAAAAAGCTGATGAAAAGCACTGTGATCTGATGCCAGCAAAAACACAAAATGCACCACATGCGAGAGGTAATCCCAATATTGTGTCCGTCCACAGCACACCTGTAGCTGACTTCAATGCGCTCGTCTCCCAAACGGCACCATTCAGTCAAACAACAGTAAGGATGGTAAATGGGGAGGAAGCATAATGTAGGCTGGCTTCCTTCAAGCGCATTGTGGTTCTATTTTCTTCTTAAGGCAAAAAGTTAATTGGTATTTTATTTGTAGCCCATAGGTATGGGGTGATTTCTGTCATTAACCTATTCCATCAGTCCTTCGGGGCTTAAACTGTCTTATTAAATATGAGACAGCTGACCTAGAAACAAGCCTAAAAAAGTGTAGATTTCACTTGCAAAGATGTCACACTAAAAACAAGACAGAAAGAGGGACTCAAAAAAAAGCAAGCTAAGCAGCAATAAGCCACTAACATTTGTAATTCAACAGCTTCTACTGACTATTCCTACATGAGGGAATCTGGCCAGTGACAGCCCAACCTACCCTTCCTACAGCGTTGCCTTGGATCTGGGGCTAAGATGTGGGGGTTGTTTGAGGAGGAACAGCTGGAGGCGCCACACTGCATCCATCAACTAGTTCACAATAGCAGCTGGTGCAAACCAGGCCCTGTCTCTTGCCAGGAGACAGTACTCTGCTTTAAAATCTGCAGGATGTTTAAGAATCCCTCTGTGCAAACACCAGGCTATCCATTCCAGAAGAGCACATTTGCATTTCCAACGCAACTTTTGTTTAGGTCTTTTACTCCTGGACTTTGTTAATAAGGAAGAAAATATGCTGTAGGTAGTCTCAGAAAAGAGAGAGCCCCAGGAAATGAATGGTTTAAATTCTAGTGAGGGGGAAAAAAGAAATCACAGCAATTTTTGGTTTAGCTGCACTTCTTTGGTTCCTTGGGGAGGAAGGTAAATGCCAATAAATACCAAACATCCATCATGCTGTGATTTCTTTTAAAAGGCAGTGTTTAATGCAAGAGCAACATTGGCCTCGCTGATTCATGGTTATGCCAAAGCTGTCGAACTTTAACATTTTTCACTCCTACCAGCAAAAAAACCTCAAATGGAGGAATTTCTCTAAGTGCTGTAAACTGTCACAATCTGTCCCAGTGTGGCTGTTTTTCCAATTTATAACAGCTCCCCGCTGTATTATATTTATTTCAGTTCTATCTGCTACACACGATAGATATATAACAGCTATAACTACATGAAATGTGACGCTGAATAGTCATTTCAAATCTCTAAAACCACGGTAAGGAAAACTACACACGCAGATGCAGAAAAGGAGACTACCTCAGTAAACCTATGAAACATCAGTAAAAGGAGAGGAGTGCAGTGAAGTGGTGGATTTTTCTTTCATCCCATTTCAACAGTTGCTAAAGTTAAAATGCTGCAGCTATATTGTCACAGCTACTGGCTATGATATCCACTTATTTGTCCTTGTTTTTCTTTATTTTCCAGCGCTTCTCACACATAATATATGAACACACTTTGTTAAGTCTCTTCTGAGCTCAAACCAAAGCTCAGGTAACAGCGTATGATTCTGAAAGAAAGGTAACCCGACTCACTCGATTCCAGGAGGCCTAAACTCGGGGGAGGAGTACACAATTGGGGGTTTGTTCTGGCTCTATAACCTGTGGTGCACACTGCGTCCAATTGATAAGCCGGTGTAAACAGAAATATAGATGCAATTTTCTGAAGAGGGAAGAAAACTAAGCAAATTTTGATAAACAATTTGTGAAATGGCCGCGCATATAACGCCTCACAGTGCGTATACATTTGCCCGGCTCTTTTTTTTTTTCTCCTGCAAAGCAGTACCAATGGAAATAAAAAACAATTATAGGGTCATTTTGAGGTTAATTGTTTCTTGGCAGCATATTTAATCTCCATAAAAAAAAAAACATAGGAAAAAAATGTATGAATAAATCATAGCACCAAAAATCATGAAATAGCGCATGCACAAGTATGACTGCTTGATGTCAAATAAACAAACAACAAAGCCAACTTTTCTAGTTTTACTATTTACAACATTTCAATATTTGGGGACTTTATTTTCTGACTATAAACTGAATATTAGTAATTATTAGTAAAAACAGAAAAATTTAAATCAGCTGTAGTTTTGCTGTTTCTTTGTGTGTGTGTGTGTGCGTGTGTGTGGGGGGGGTTCTTGTTTTTGAGCAGTTTCAAAATTAGTTAATCAAAGTAATAGAAAATACTGGTCAATTAGAAATCATGTTTTCATTGTCAATTAATTTGACCATTATTTTCTTTGACACCTTTGTTCACAAATGTAAGGGATGTAAAGGAAAGGCTGCGGATGACTTTATCGCAGAACGCGAGGGAAACACAGTTATTATAAGATAATAATAAGCTCACAAAAAACTCACAGAAAGTAACCTTCAACACAGCTGCTACAGATCTCAGGGTCTTCTGGGAACAGAGGAGAAAAGGTGATTAATTAGCATTCATAGGGAGAAACAAACTGCATTGTGCACCTTTATCATCTGGGTTTTAATATACATCGCTGATCCTCATTACACCGGGGAGACAACAGTATGGTGTGTGGGCCTCATACAGAAAGCATGTTTACCTGTGGAACATGTTTTGCAGCCAATTTCACAGTCAATGCACTCTCCTGTATCAGGGTCCTGCACCTGCCCTGAAACACAGAGACCCAGAATACTGAATGCCTCTCTGTTAGGCAAAGATAAATCCTACGTAAAAACTCTGCTTTACATTTACCTATGCCACACAGTGCTGTTTGGCAGACCCCACTGTGAAGTTTGTAGTGTCCACGACATTTGGCACATATGTTGCCATCTGTGCAGAGTTCACAATTGGCTATGCAGGGCAGGCAGTCATAGTGACCCCTGTCAGGATAGAATCCCCGTGGGCAGTGCGTCCGACAGCGACCTTGGTGGAGGAAACGTTCCTGTCCGTCTTCATCTAAAGAAGTAGAGGAGGTCACGGAGGAGTTGTTAGCATACTCTATTTTCCCTTATCATAAAAATGACTGCTATTTGCCATCATCCCCTGAAAGTGAAAAACACTCAGATTCTCACAATAAGCACGGAGGTAAACTTTCCATCATCCACTGTTGGATGAAGACAAGTTAAAAGGATACACCAACCGTGTGCCCAGAGGTACTGCAACTTGCTGGACCAGTTCAAGTAAAACACTGGCCAATGAGAATGAAAGACCAAGCTTACTAAGTGAATCAGTGACACTGGATTCAGAGACTGCACGTGCATATTTAATAAAAACAGAGAACAGTGGCCGCAAACGGAAGGCATAAACATCATCGTAAACTCACTGCAGATAGCAGCAGTGTGAGATCCCTTCTTGACTGATGCTCCAACTAATATAAACACTGGCAATTAGAGGGAGACCAGAGATCAGAGCTGTAGGAAGACAGTCTTGTGTTGGCCCTAATGATTAATGCTCTGCCACCTGCCACTAGCCTAGCAAGGCACCTGTGGCACCTGAGGCATCTCTGAGAGCGGCCGAGTTACAGCATTGTCTCATCTCCTCAGCACCGCACAGAAGATGTGTGAGACAGGGAGGAGAGCGCCCACAAAATGCTGCTGCCTTTCTTACCCATCTACTTCCCTCAATCACAGCATGAGCAGAAAAACATGCCATGACATGACCATGACAACCAACCACAAGTCAACCCAATGAATGAATTATAGTAAGATAGTCAGTAAAAAAAATATCTATTGTTGTGGTAATGTGTATTCAGTTTGAGGGGAAAAAATGGGAGAGACTTGCAGCTTTTTGCAGGTTGAGCCTAGTGAACTGCAACTGCAATACTTCCAGCCTGAGGGGATTTTTTTCTCTCCCTTCTGATTAACAAAGGCCCCTTTCTGACATGATCACATTACACCGTGAAAACTCGGGTGAAAAACGATCATACATTCAATTCTTACCTATTTCAAAGGTACCCCTGTGACAGAAAAAACAGCCATCCCTACAGCCAATCTCTGACTGTTTAACAAGAGTAAATGGTAAACCAGAGCTGAATACTCCTCGTAGAACAAAAGCCTTTTTAAAAGAGCTTGGTAATCATTAAATAGGCTAGTGTTGCTTTGAAGTAAAAAACAAAATCACCCTTTGGATTAACGAGTCTTTGACAGGTTTTTGTTAGAATCTGGCATCTCTGTGTTAAAAATACAATAAAAATTTTGCTAATAAAAGGAATTATATGACCAATAGCAGGTGCATTTAGTGCTTTTATACGCTCGTTTCATACTATGTTGGATTTTTGCCACATGATGATAAAAACTTAGTTATTCTCACACATTTTCTACACGACTTTAAAAAAAATCCGTGCGTACATTGAATGGAATAGATATTTAATAAACATCGCCCCTTTTTTTCCATTTAAGAAAGCCATCAATAACATCTTGCCAACGCTATACATGCAAAGGAAATCACACTCACAAACTCCACAGGTAGTGCATTCAAACAGCTCGTGTCCGTCGCACTCGGAGCAGGTGGGATGACACAGGACGCACTGGTTCTTCAGCATAAACTGGCCGCTCGGACAGGGCGACGGGGGTTTACATCCAATAAATCCGACGCAGAAGGCGAAGTAGATGACAAACGCGACGAAGGACCTCATGACTGTGCCCGAGGACTTTCGGCTGAAAGTGAGGAAAACAGCAAACAGTGAGCACTGCCCCCAAAGACGCAGTGTCCGTGCGGCAGGTGAGGCTGGCGGATCGATATGGGGCTCGGTGTGAGGCACCAGCCCAGAGATAACTTGCTGGACCAGTTCAAGTGAAACACTGGACAATGAGAATGGACCGCGGCGAGCATTTAGTCAACAAAATGAGAAAACACCCAGTCTGTGTGAGTCACTGTAGATAAACAGACAGACGAATAGACCATAATTTCCCTGACAGCAAAAACCAAATATCTACCTGTGAGGTAGGTCTACTTTAATATCACCATTGAGTACAGTTGGAGAATTGCATTCTTGCGGATATCAAGATTTGTCCTGTATATGGCAAAACTTTTAGGTCAAATTTTTTGATATATTTTTTTTCAAGCCGTGCACATGTTGGTTGCTTTTCAAGAAAAATTGCTTTAAATTTTTTTCCAACGTTTTGTCTACCCCATTAACAGCCAGTAGCCTTCCTCACAACCACCACCAGCACCACCAGCACCACCACCACCCATTTTGGCCTCAGTAACAAAAATGATGAGCCCTATGTTGTTGGTTTTTTTTAAGTAATTCAAACACAGATGCATTCAGTGGAATAGCCGTGTAGTCACCGGAGTTTTATACAGTCTGGGGTTTCACTGCTTTGCTTCTATTTCCCCCTCCTTTTTTGTTCCTGCACAGCGGCCTCTGGCGACGAAACGCTGCATGCGCATGCGAGGGCGTGTGCAAAGGGCTCGTCAGAGGCAGACGTCACGCGGCTGCCGGAGGAGGCGTGGCTTGGTTCTGCTGCAGCGGAGAGAAACATGACATGGGGATGAGCGAGAGAGAGGGAGTGAGTGACACAGCCTGATAGGAATAAACGACTCGCCAGAGGTCTGGACTGAAAACGTTATGATGGGGAGCAATGACTGAAAACGGAACGGTAAGAGTCACGGATGGTTTTGATTTTATTTTATTGCATTTATTTTTTTCCTGCACGCACAGCGCGACACATAGATTCGTGGCTCGTTTGGTAGAGAGCACAAAAGGCTGCCACTGCAGACAGGTGCACCTGCTTTTATGCGAGTACGTGCCTCGATGCAGTCAACTTCAGCTCCAGTGCAAATACCTTTAATTTTGGATGGAGGCAAAGACACCGAGGCCACAGATCTCTTCGACGGTTTGGGATGAGTCTTGGGAGTACAATGCTGTAAACATGGACCTCTATGCTTAGTCACAGACCTTTGTGATGTAGCAATGTAATATAGGCTTCATCCGAGACAGCTGGGTATATATTTTGCATCCTATCCTAAAAAATAAAATAAAATACCTAATTGGTTTTTGAGGCTATGAATCAGTGAATGTTTTTTTTTCCAGACATGGAATATTAATCATTCCAGTGTTTCTTTTTTTTGGTGCCAGGTGGCTTTACATGAAGATGGTAATGAAACACCTAACAGCTGGTTGTTTTATGGTTAAATCACAACAATCTCACTTTTAGCTGACAATAACTGCAAACACCACTGTGTGGTTTCATCCATGCTTCCCTTATTGTTGGCCTGGTTGACAAAACCTGCCAGTTCTGCCTGCCTGTAAAGATAGTGAGGCCACTGATTCATTGCCATTTTATTTTTAAAACACATTCACGTTCTCTTACAAAGACCTACATAATAATACCTCATTTCTACCACTAATACCAGCTTCTATTTGAGATAGGTGCAACACTAGTATAATAAACGCCACCTAATTTGAGGAGGTTTTGCATCAAGTCAGCGTTGATGTCTTAACTTTGCCTCCTAGGCAGGCCTTTATTACCTCTTCTTGAATTGTTTGCTTAGGTTTGTGAGTCGCGCAGCTGACAGTAGGCGGGTGTGATTTGGAGATAGCTTGAATAGTCCAGGGCAGAGCTACAAAGCAGGGACCGCGGTTGCAAGGCCAAGTCAGGCCATACCAGCTCCATGGAGGGCTTCGGTGCAGCAGGGCACCAGGGAGAGGGCACTTGGCACCTGATCAGTTACCACAGTGAATTCTGTTCCTGTCAGTGGCATTTAGCTACAGAAAAGCAGAGCAGAGATGACGGCTGTTGTTGAACTCAGTTGGGCTTTCATGTCACTGAGGCAGTGCTGCTTTATCAAACTGCTCTTCGACTGATACAGAATGACACCCCCTTGCAAACATCTGTGCCAGTTCCACTACCTACTCAAAAACCTAAGCAGAGAAATGACCTTCATAACATATCACTGTGGAAAAAAAATAACACATTAGATTCATTATAAATACACCGTTTCAAATTTATATTTATATACATTTTGCACCAGAAGAACATTATAACTAATGCGTTTTTTCTCTGGTATTACACTAAACAATCAACATATATGTTTTGTGGACCATGAAAAAGTTTAGTCCTTCAAAGCAGATGAAATGAGTCAAGTACCCATGGTAATCATGGGCCAATCACTGACTGCATGGCTTTGAAGTGGGGTCTGTTCTTCAGACATCTCTACAGGTGGGGAGGCAGTGTTAAGTGGTCTGTCTGCAGGCAGAGGGAGGTCACCTAGAGGCCAAGGAGTCAGGCAGAGGGGCTTCTCTCACACATCAACATAGGACAGAGCAAAGCAGGTAGTGGTCAGCTCTCCAGGACTGTTTTTCTGGAGGTGAGCAAAAAGAAAGGCCTCATTCAGCACATTGTTGAATTTGTGTATGGATGAAAATATGACGAGTACCTTGAAATTACAGCTCAACTGTGTTATAAAGCTCCAATAAATCCTTACACGAGTATTTCCTTTCGTACTGTGGTAAAGGCTTCATTCACAGAAGTGTTCTAATAAGCTGATTGTAGAAACCCTTTATTGTATTTTTTTTAAGGAAGCTATATTTGTCCATTTTTACTAGAAAGGCAAGGGCTTGTATTTTATATTTTCCCATTTTTGATGTCTGAATAACTTTAGAACTACACACAGCTTATAACCAAAGCCCAAAGGGGATCCACACAGTCTCAAGGTTCCTAAAAATGATGTTGTGATGACGCACCGGCTTTTGTCGTGTCGTTTTTGTTTAAAGTGATAAGCTGAGACATGTGTCAATCAAGCAAACGCTCCCACAAAGATGATCCCCTCTTTCACCCTTTATGTTGTCAGAATTAATAATTTGTCAGCCAGTTAACAGGAAAGGCATACATAAGCCTAAATTGAATGAAAAGTATTTAAAAGAGAATTTTAGAGCTTTCTGTTTTAATGCTGAATACAGTTTGGGATGTTGGGCTTTACCAAGAAGACGTATGCAAGTGGACACGTTTGTGTCTGCGCCTCTTGCATTTGTTTTGCTCAGCTTGTCTGATGCTGATTCTGGGAGTAGGGTGCTCCTGGAGACATCTGCCATTGAAACATTCCCCCCTCAAGGCCTAGTGGGCACAGCCATCCCCTGTCCTTCCTCGGACCAGCAGGGGAGCAGTTTCTAAATCAAACAGAACACTGTTGCACAGGATACCCTTGGTGACTCAATTTAGATTCATGCAGGCCCACAGCGTAGGTCATTTTCATTCATTCAGAGAAATAGGTCAGGCTTCTTTTTCCCTGCAAAATCCAGCTGTATTTGTTAGAAACTCTCTGTTTCTCCATTTTGTCACATATTAAAAGGGAAATGCACCCACAACCATAGGAAGAGAGTAGCAGGAGTGCTGTACTGTATTTGCTTGTACTCTTTACGTCATTCATTTCCTTAAGTACAGAAAGAAAATGCTCTGCTGTCTGTCACTGCTCCGTCTTTCCTCTTTATTTATTAAGCCAAATAATGTGTCATTAAATGTGTGATGAAATCCCTTGATGGGCTGTTATGGGGAGACTTTGAAAAGGTCTGAGAGAAGTCGACTGTGCTAACAATTACTGTAGTTTTTGTACACTTATGAATGTTTGTGCTGAACTTGTTGGTGTTCCCGGAGTTAACAGTCACACAACCGCACATACTGTACATTCATAATTTCCCAAGAATCTGTGGCAGAGGTGTACTTAGATAATTTCCTGGCAGCTGGTTTCCTCCCACCGGTTTTTGATGTGAGGTCACCGTATGTGTAGGTTGGGTCTCAGAATTTTTGAGATTGTTGAATTATTTCTTATACAAAGACAGAATTGTGCTTGTATTAATGTAGTTCTTATTTATGCAATTTATTTCAATCCAAAACTGCTTTAGAAAATAATGTGCACACTATTGTCAGTTTGACAACACTAACTGCTGTGGTCATTAAGATTTTAGGGTCTTGTGACTGTAATCGTCAAGGTTTCCTGCTTGATCCAGCAATGCTAATCTGCAGGCAGCAAATTGAACAGCTGGCTCTTGCAGACCACCATTTGGATGTAGCTAGGTGTAGGAACTTGGTAAAAGGCCAAACAACCAAAACAGCAAGGTGTAGCATGAGCTCATGATCTGCACTGGTGATTCTCTAATAACTGTGCTGTGAGACGATAAAAAATTTTAACTGGCAACAGAATTTAAAGGCTCTTCTGCCAGTGCCTTGGTGCCACATACAACAGGGCATTTTCGGAGGTTCTGTGTCTGTGTGGCCATTGATGTTTTTGCTGATGAAGTGAATAATTTAAAGACACATTATAAATATAGGGAAAACCTCAACCCTTGACCCCAACAGTGAGGCAAGTGAAGGGATGTGTTATGTGGGTTGTTGGCTGCTGGCATGGTTTGTTTCTTCAGCCACTACAAATCAAGTTATTCTTTTGGCTTTTATCCTTTGAGAAAATATTTCTATCCCAATGGTCACAAATTAAGAGAGCATATTTGGAGGAATGGTAGATTTCCAGAAATTTTGTGAATCAATCAAATGAGGGGAATTTTGAAACTGGTTACTTGAGCATTCCTTTTCACGGGGTGTGGCCAGTAAATCGAAACGTCTTTTAAACCGTAAAGCAATATTGATGAACCGACAGCCTTCCAAACTTTATACAGATCAGTGAGAGGATGAAATTTATTGAACTTTTTGAATAATAGTTCTCACATGCTAGAAATAGGTGAACAGAAAGATGGCAAATTTACAAAATAATTTGGCAGCAGATTTTTATGAATGAACAGGATAGGCTGGAAATTTTAGTTAATATTGTTATTAATGATAAATTATCCTGCTCTTTCATTTCTTTGTATGCTAAGATGTTGCTACCAAATTGTGTTGTAGATTAACATAACTTAAAATTAATATTCAGCCACCTGTGTGTGTGCCTAGCCAACTGACCTCTTAGTCTTACTAACAATGTCAGAAGCTGTTTTATGGAAGCTTAGCTAAGAATGGTGTAAAGGTGCAAAATGCTCCCCAGGAGTTTGTATACCTTTTATTCTGCATACTATATTAAGGATAAGGTTATGCGATACTGTCCTTTCCACCTACTGAGTGTGCATGCACAGCCATGCATGCGCCCACCCACACAATCAATCCAAAAGTGGTGAAACTCTGTACAATGTTAGTACTGTGAGATGTGGACTCTGCTATAATAACAAGTGTCAAAACATTTTTTTCTTTTTCCCTTCTTATTTGAATCACCCTGAAAACTATTATTTGTGGGTGTATTGTTGGACAGTGGTGGCTTTTTGGTGATTAAAGGTGGATTATTTATAGTAGATTTTCTAGCTACAATGGCATCTGTCAAGAGATGGTTCAGTAGGCTCAGCTTTGAAAGTTAATGTGTTTTAAGGAGTTAAAATGAATAAGAAAGCTCTGAGGGACTAGAGGACAAACCAAGGGTCATTGTAGGTGATTGGGTAGGAGCATCTCCAAAATAGCTGGCCTTACAGTGGATAGTACCTATCAAAACAGGCCCAAAGAAGGAAACCAGTGGTGACAGTGTGAAAGGTGTTAAAGGCTTTCTGATTCTTTTGGAAAGAGAAGGCTGGCGTGTGCACTCTAGTTTCACAGAAGAGTTAGTGTTGTGCAAATTGCTGAAAATCTTAATATTAATGAACACTTCATATGGGCTTTGTAAGTGCACACTGGTATGAGTTCCCATCTTGACCTGTCTATTGCCAAAAGCATCCACAATGAGTCTGAGTATCAGAACTAGACCATAGGGCAATGGCAGAATGTGGCTTGGTCGGATGAGTTCTGCGTTCTTTTATACAGTTACATAATTTGTTGGACAAAGATGCAGTTTTTGTACTTTTACCTCTGTACACCGCCACAGTGGGTTTTAATGTAAACAATCAATATGTGACTGGCATGCAGCCATTTAGCTTTTATTTTAGGGGTTTAACAAAAATGTTACGTCAACGGTAGAGTAATTACAGTCATTTTTATGCGCACTCCCCCATTTTCAGAGGCTTAAAATTAACTGTAAAACTAATATAATCTTAAAAGAGTCTTTTTAATACTTGAATGAAAATCCTTTACAGTCAATAATTGAAGTCTAGAACCCATGGACATCATGCATTTCCTCCCTTGATGTGCTCTAACTGGCCTTTACTGCAACCTTCAGTTGCTTCTTGCTTGTGGGTCTTTCTGCCTTCATTTAATAACTGAAAAGCATGCTCGTTTGGGTTGAAATCAGATGACTGACTTGGACATTGAAGAATATTCCATTTCTTTGTCTTGAGAACCTCTTGGGTTGCTTTTGAAGTATGCTACAGGCCATTATCCATTTGCACTATGAAGCAGGGTTGAGTGCTTTTGCAGCATTTGGCTGAATCTGTGTAGGGTGAATCTGCTGCTTCTGTCAGACATCACATCATCAAGAAACACTAGTGACTGGATCCACTGAGAGAGCCATACATGCTCATGCTATAATAGTACCTCCACCATGTTTCACCGTGTGGCATGTTTAAGATCATGAGCTGTTTCTCTCCATCACCACGTTTCTTTTCTCATCATCTGGTACAAGTTAATCTTGGTTTTATCTATACAATGATGTTTTTCCCCAAAGCTATGCAGGCTCTTTTAGACGTTATCAGTTGAAGTCTAATATGGTCTTCCTGTTGTTGAGTATAAGCAGTGGTTTACACCATGTTGTAAACTCTCTGTATTTCCATTCATGAAAGTGTCTCTTGACAATTATACACCTACCTCCTTGAGAGTGTTTTTGACTTGGTTAGATGTTGTGAAGTTGTTTTTCTTAAGTCTGTAAATAATTCTCTCATTCTGCACTTTAGTTGTCTTCTGTGGTCTTCCAGGCCTTTCAGTGTTGCTGAACTGGACAATGCATTTGCAAAGGCAAAGACCCCACCATAATACAGAAAAACCTCGAAACGACCCCCTATGAGCAAGCACTTGGCAACAGTGGTAACGAAAAACTCCCTTTTAACAGGAAAAAATCTCCATCAGAACCAGGATTAGGGAGGGGCAGCCATCTGCTGTGATTGGGGGTGAGGGGAGGGACACAGGGCAAACTCTGTAACAACACTGAACTGAGGTCTAGCAGTACAAGCACAGAGATGAGTCCACTGTCAGAGGCCATAAGAAGATCACTAATACTGTTTCTGTACTGTGGTGAATTCTGAACCCTGACTGAAACACTTCAGATAAGCCATTCCTCTGCAGATGATAATAATTTTTTTAGATAAAAGGAAGGTTGGAGATTTACCTGTAGTTAGTTAGGACAGCTGGGCCGAGTGATGGCTTTTTAAGTGATGGTTTAATTACTGCCACCTTAAAGGCCTGTGGTCCGTAGCCCATTAATAGAGATAGATTGATCATATTTAAGATCGGAGCATTAATTAATGGTAGGACTTCTTTGAGCCGTCTTGTGGCAATGGGGTCTAATAGACACGTTTATGACTTGGAGGAAGTAACTATTGAAGTTAATTCATAAATAGAATGTAAAGTAGCTGTACGTAATTACATATAGGTTTGCCCATGTGGTGGTGTCTTTGTCCAATAAATTATGGACCTCACTGTATTATTTTTGTTGTATACTTGTTTACAATGACAATAAAGTTATAATCTAATATTATGTCGATAACTGGGTGCAGTGTTGTTTATTTGGTGAAGGGATGGCAGAAGGCTGCATTATAGGAAAAAAGCAAGCTGGAAGAAGTGATGCTTTGGGTAATGTTCTGCTGGGAAATCTTTGATCCTGCAGATTTGTCACATACAGCTGTTATGGCAACAGTATTCCCTGATAACAGTGGCCCTAAAGGGTTTATGTTGTGAGCTTCAATTCTGGACTCTCTGGATTTCAGTGTGGTCCTCGGTGGGACATGCTGGACTAGGTCCAGTCTCTAAGGTCAGCATAGACTGCGACATAGATTTGTCTCTAACATTTTGGTGTCAGTGCAACAGGCCTTTTTCACAGAACTTGTTGAGGACATTTATTACAATGTGTTGCTCTCCTGGTTTCTTGTGGTATCAAGATGAAATAATGGAAATAATCAGGTTAACAAGATAATTTGAAGTTCTGTAGCCTCTTTGCTGAGCTACATGTGGCCGTGTGTGTATCATTTCTGAAATTCAGAAAGTGAATTAAAAAGGCGCACCATTAAAAACTATAACTATAACCATATACAGTTCCCTGCCATAGATAAATAAGCACAGTAAGAGTATAGTTGTGATAATCGCTGACCTGTAGTTGATAACAAGCTTATCAATCTATTGTATTTAGATCCTCAACAACTGAGACTAATCAAAGACGTGCGGGTCTTTGAGCTGGTGAGAATAGTGAAAGCAAGCACAAATGTCTTTGTGTTTAACACAGAGGACACTCTCCCTCAGCACAAACTCAAATAGGAAACACCAGCTGGCTTCACTTATCTCACGTGGCATCAGAAGATTCATCATCAAATAGCAAGCATTTTTATATACCTAATTTGTATATATCCTTGCTCCTATGCTTGAAACCCTCTCTGCAAGTCTAATATACCTGACATAGATTGCTAAGTGTTATTTATATCCACAGTATGCTGAGTGCCCCCCCCCCCACTCCCCCATTATTTGGCTTCTTCTTCAAATCAACAAAAGTCAAGTTCCTGCTTTGGAAGTGCTTCAGTCTGTAGTCCCAGCTGTCTGCTTGTGGCATTCTGTCTAAAAGGGACCAGTCAGGAAAAGAGGTATTGGCCATTGCAATAGGAATGCTGAAGGACTGACATTTTAAGGGGTCATGATCTTGTTCTGTGCCCCTCAGCAACCAGCTCATTGTTTGGGTGCAAGCTGTACACACAGCTGAGCTGTGTTCA
The DNA here is from genome assembly GCA_015106715.1 of Bujurquina vittata. Lineage (NCBI taxonomy): Eukaryota > Metazoa > Chordata > Actinopteri > Cichliformes > Cichlidae > Bujurquina > Bujurquina vittata. Next base: position 16,685 of record VUQK01004383.1, on the reverse strand, counting down.
GCTCTGTTTGAACTCAAAATTTTATTTCACTATACAGTCATGTGAAAGGGAAGGTTTCTGTAAGAGTCTATGCAGGCCTTTTGTAAAGCTAAGCACATCCTGTGGCTGCAAAACAAGCCCCCGTCATCACTCCTCCACCACCGTGGTTGACAGTTGGTATGAGGTGTTTGTGCTGATATGCCGTGTTTTGTTTTCTCCAAACACGGCACTGTTTCATTATCGCCAAGTATCTCCACTTTGGTCTCTTCTGTCCAGGGGCTGTTGTTCCGTCTTGCCTTGGTGTTTGTTCAGATGCAACTTTGCAAACCTAACCTTACTGCCATTGTGTTTTTTCTTTTCTTTTTCTTTTTTCCTAATTGCACTATCATGAACTTTAATATTTAAGATGTCATCTGAGGTCTGCAGAGTCTGAGCTGCACCTCTTGGGTTTTTTGCAATTTCTCTGAGTACTGCACGGTCTGACCTTGGAGTGAATTAACTAGAGTGTCAAATCCTGGGAAGATTGTGGCATTGTGTCAGCACACATTGAATGCTCCAGACCAATAAACTGCCAAAACATCTGCTTTTATGGCAGTGGCCACACTTACTGATGATCAGTGAGTTAAGTTAATTTGATTAGCTGCACCTGACTGCTGCTTACCCTCTTAATTCCTATGGAAGCAAGAAGGATGCACTTAGACTTTCACAGGACTAAATAGAATTCTGTGAAAATATACTTTATTGCATGACTGGATGGATAGAGATGAATTTGCTTTGTTAAACTGATTTATTGCTTGTAGTGTAAATACTTTACACAATATTTTGGGACTGCATGAGGCATAACCTCAAACATGATGCAGAAAAGTTGTATTTGTAAATGAAACTTTGATAGTGCCTGATTGTAGTTTCTTGATTTAAAGAAAAACTGCTTGGGTTATAACACCAGCGTCCCTCAGGTACTGTAAACAGCACATCGCCCATGCTGTGCAATGCATCAATAATCACAATTTACCTCAAATAATAATGTGATAATACATTTTAGTGCTAATTGACAGTATCTCTTCAGTGCATAAATATGCTGTGCTGGCAGTATGCAGTGCAGTAATGAAATGCAAAGCGACATTATTGCTTCTAGCAGCATCTTTCTCACAGCATGGACAAGGTAACTGCACCGGAGTGTATTTTTTTAAAGTTTAAAGTATGAGAGAAGAAGAGAGAAGAACAGAGGGTAACGATATGAGTGTGCACGTTACTTCATTACAGACTCTGTCAAGAATTGTGACTACTTTTCTTTGCATTAAACAAGAATAGTTAGTGTTTGATGGGAAACAGAGCTCATCATTCCACATTGTCAGCTTTTCTTCTGTCTCCACATTCTTGTCTCTGGAAGTGCTTCTCAGCAGTTGATTTCTCCGAGTATGGGGATGCTCTCAACTTCCTGCGAAGAAATGTCATTTGTTGTTTTTTCTGTTGGCAGGCTAAGCCCTGCTACTGAATAAAGTATCATGGAGGGACAAGTAGGGACATGGCACACTCCAAGATGTTGATTGGAGAGGGAGAGACAGACATAGTGGGTGCTCTCAAAAATCAAAATGATTTAACTTGATGAGCTGATACCAGGTCAGGACTTCTGCTATCCACTGCACTGATTGAAACACAGCAGGCATTCCACAGACCACCTATTATACTGTCTAGTTAATGGGATATATGCATTTACATCAAGCAGGAACCTTCAGGTCTGAAAAAATGTTTTTTTTTTTTTGTTGTTGTTGTTTTGTTGTTGTTGTTTTTTGAATGGAATTAACTGATAAAATAATATGACCTGCTGTGTGGAATGGCACATCCAAAAAGTCATTGCTCCAACTTTGGAGAGTGAAATTCTAGTATTATATGCATATGTTACTTAGCACTGACTAGCAGGTGTCTATGGTTGCACATCGCACCCATACAGTTTATTGCTAACCAAGTTTTCCAGCGTTAGTTGATAACTTACAAGCCACCCTCTCATCTAAATACGGTAACTTCTAGCTCCAGAAAATCAAGATGGTAATGGCCATAAAGTCCATCTTTTATCTACAGCACAGGCACACAGTACTGAGGCAAGTATTCAGTCACCAAAATTGCAAGCTTTGTCATGGTGTATGCAATAAGAGGAAGGACAGAGATTGAGGCTAGCTGAGTGATATGAAGTCTGAATAGCAAGTGGTGCTTCCACCACTCCGCATTGAAATTCACTAATTGAATATTGTGCTCTCAAGCAAGGACTTTGAATAGTGAAAGTGCTTAGTCTTTAGTTTGGCGAGACATTATAATATCCCATTACATGCGTTTCCCATGCTAGGAATGTGTGCATAGTGTTTCTGAAGCACGCTAATGGACTACGTTGATTATTCAGTACCAATGCAAGGTGGAAATGAACTGTTTTCCTGGAACTGTGCTCATTTGTTTCTCCAGCATATAATTACCCCGAGTTAAATGTTTTTCCATTACTGTATTTTGCCAGTGTGTGCATTTATGTATTGAATCCATCAATAATAGCTGTTGTTTGCTTTTGGTGTTTTCATCTTGTAGTTTATTAAAATATCTGAGCTGTGTCCATTGTTGCAAAAATAACGGGCTTGTTTTTGTGTTTCTCTCGGACCATAACTGAGAGGGTGGCTTGACATTTTGCTGTGCACAGGCATGTGAATAAGTACTGGGTTAGAATGAATGCCATCTTTTATTAGCTGTCTTCTGTGTTTTGGCAGCCCTTTGTGGAAGCACTTGCTCCGTTAGCTTTGAGATTGGTAAACACACTGAGGGAACACAAAGTGAACATGCCACAGTGTTCCACACAAACACGTGCTTTTTTGTATTCACACACTCATGGACTCCAGAGAAGGGGATCATAGGGTGTTTATCTACCAATGTTGAGCACAGCAGTTTCAGCCTGTTGGTTACTGGGCCGGCTAACTGCAGCTCAGCTCACATGCTGGTGATGAAGCCACAGTTGGCTCGAGGAAGCTGCTTGTTCGAGCCAGAATATAAGATTTCATTCTCTGCTTGCCTTGAAGATTCCAAAATATTCCAACCAGAAGAAGAGGGATCATACACTTTAAAGCCTGGTTTGATTCAATTTGTGTTTAACCAACAAGCCCACATCTTGTGTCCAGCCTCGATGGATTAGTCCCATGCCACTATTTTGTAAAGCAGGCACAGGTTTTAGGTTTCAGACACTCTGCTTTGGACTAGTGCTTCCCAGTATACTGATGGGGAAACTGTGTAAAAAACAGGTTGTTTACAAGCAGAATGCACTGAATCAGCCCTTCGTTAGAGCCAATCAGTGAGTTTTCTTTAGCAAGAGGACGAGTCATACAGTGAGCAGTCAGCACAAAAATAATACATTGATTGCTCAACGATCAGATTTGAAGAAAAAAGTATATTTAAAAAAAATGCAGCTGCATGTAAATTGTCAGCTTTAAAATTGTGAAAAAAACAACAGTGTCCTCTCCTCTCCTGCTGGCAATGGGTTGAAGACTGACACCAGATGTTCTGCCATTGGCAAGTTCAGCACTAGAGTGTCACCATGGGACACCCACTCTTTATAAAAAGGTTTCATTTACCACCTTCAGACTAAAAACCTTTATCCTTTGTCAGGTTAAGATTTTTTTTGTGTCAGTGGTAGGTTCCATGAGGCCATAGTCTGTATATAAAAGATAGACATAACTTTCAGGGTTTAAAAAGTGAAGCTGATGCAAAATTGCCTTAAAGCTGCATTCTTTCTAATGGCCAGCAGGAGGTGTCTATGGGAAAATTATGCTTTGGCTCCCTTGAACGGTGTCCTCAGTAAATGATGATGGGTTTGTGGTCTTAATGTCTAGTTATAAGCTGTATTAAGATAACATGATGGTCATTAAAGCAAGCTGTGCTTAAGGACAGGCCTACAGTGTGACTGACAAGTTGCTACTCTGTAATTCCGCGTTTCCACTAGTACCTACTCAGTGCGACACCACTCGACTCGACATGGTTTTGTGGGGGAAGTTGATATAGCAATGCAGGCAGAAGTCATGCAACTCAATGGGTCCATTAGCTTGGAGACTTCCTGATACACTCTCTCGTTTCTCGTGCCACCATGCAAAATGTCTGCACCTCATTGTTGGACCACGGTGTTGGTTTGTGTCTCTCTATTTCCCTTGCTGTTGGGTTTTAAAAATGGCGCATTTTATTCTGGTGAAGGAGTTGCACTCATGACTCAGCTAATGATGACACTCCCTGGCCAGTCAGCATGCTGTTCTTCTATGTCATATTTTCATATTGCTTGGAACCTCAGCTGAGTGGGTACTAAAAAAAATACCTGGTACCTTGTACCAGGACCTAATGGCAAATCCTACAAACTGTGCCGAGTTGAGTCGAGTTGCCATGAGTAGGTACTAGTAGAAATGCAGCCTAATGTTGGCGAGTCATTGGTTTCTCAGTGTGAGCTACCTCTCACTGTTTGTGTCCTGTTTAAAAACAGCTAGATGATGAAGGCAAACAGGCTCAATTTGAGCTATCAAAATGGGATTTCAATATCCAATACTGGTTATTGTATATAATTTATTCGGGCTGGGTGATTTGCGTCATAGTCCAATCGTCTTAGGGGAGCATACCATTATTATGGTGGTACTATCAACCCTCCACA
>VUQK01004374.1:51599-65173 GCA_015106715.1 Bujurquina vittata | reverse complement strand
CCAAAAAAACACATGAACGACTCTCAGACTGTGAGAAATAAGATTCTCTGGTCTGATGAGACCAAGACTGAACTTTTTGGTGTTAATTCTAAGCGGTATGTGTGGAGAAAACAGACACGGCTCATCACCTGCCCAATACAACAACAGTGAAACATGGAGGTGGCAGCATCATGCTATGGGGGTGTTTGTCAGCTGCAGGGACAGGACGAATGGTTGCAGTTGAAGGAAAGATGAATGCGGCCAAGTACAGAGATATCCTAGAAGAAAACCTCTTCCAGAGTGCTCAGGACCTCAGACTGGGCCGAAGGTTCACCTTCCAAAAAGACAATGACCCCAAGCACACAGCTAAAATAACAAAGGAGTGGCTTTGGAACAACTCTGTGACCATTCATGACTGGCCCAGCCAGAGCCCTGACCTAAGCCCAACTGAGCATCTCTGGAGAGACCTGAAAATGGCTGTCCACCAATGTTCACCATTCAGCCTGATGGAACTGGAGAGGATCTGCAAGGAAGAATGGCAGAGGATCCCAAATCCAGGTGTGGAAAACTTGTTGCATCATTCCCAAGAAGACTCATGGCTGTACGAGCATAAAAGGTGCTTCTACTCAATCCTGAACAAAGGGTCTGAATGCTTATGACCATGTGATATTTCAGTTTTTCTTTTTTAATGTACACTCAGCACCACATCTTGACAGAAAAAAACAGAAATGTAGAAATTTTTGCAAATTTATTAATGAGAATTAAAATTAACTTTTTGGATTTTAGCAAATGGCTGGAATGAAACAAAGAGTGTAAAATTTAAAGGGGTCTGAATACTCTCGGTACCCACTGTAAGCATTAGGGTTTCTATGCTAACACATTAGCACATCTCACTGTTAAACATGTTTATACAGTATGAATGAACAAATTAGCTGGTTTGCCTAAACAGGTTACATTTAAGTGTTGTTCTAAAAATCATGCCCATTCTCAGACCTGTGTAAAATTCTCTGAAAAAATGTGAAGCGTGAATCATCAGGATTGGAAGGAAAAAAAAAGCCTCGCAGTGACAGAAAGCTGAATCACAGCAACAGTGATGCAAGTTCAGCTTTATTGTAATGTCACTATGATTGTCTGCTGTGTGAAATATACACAGGACAATTTCTGATGCAACAACCACTCTTTGGAGACAGCTCGAGGACGGAGGACGCAGTGCAAAGCAAGTGTGTGTGTGTGTGTGTGTGTGTGAGATCGATGGGCTTTAATGTGACCCTGGTGCAAGTACTGAGGTGAGGGATGCATATTCATTGTAGATCCTTATCACAGATACCATCTGCTCAGGAGCAGTGCCACACTGGAGGGACACCCTGATGGAGGAAACAAACGCTCTCCCTTAACTCTGCACATTGAGCTGAATGATTAAAGGCATAAATTAAAAATGAAGGGCTCTGGAGGGGAGACAGGAGGTTGCGGATGAAAAAGAAAAACACTGACGAGCTTGGATATGACAGGTACGAGGCGAACAGTTTAAACTGGACAAAACATAGAGACTAGCAAGTGTAGAGGAGGTAATCCTACATTTCCACATCTTCTTATGAAAACAGCCTGGCTAGGATTTTGGCTTAAGTGCAGAAATTTTAAACATGAAATGATAGGATATTCAGTTCAACTCCATTTTATTTATATGGTGTGCGAACAGTTTTGCAGTATTAGAACTACTTAGAGATAAATTATTATGGAGCAATATTGTGAATTGGAAAAAATACAAACTTGCTGACTTCCTAAACCTGCTGAATAACTTTTGCAAGGAACTTTAATACTTATATTCCAGTTTCACTAATGAACTAAGGTTTAGAAATACCATGAAATATATCTTCTTATTTAACCTAATTCTTATCTAACCTAATTGCAACAGGCATTATTGCAGTAACTGCAACTGAAGCCTGCCGACGAGTCTCGGTTGAAGGTAAAATTCTCTTCTGAGGATAACAATGAAAGGCCCATTAGATTGTGACCCCAGACATATCTTTTGGCTAAAAAGATACCTGAGAACTGTGAGAGCAAAAAAAAATAATGTGATTATTGAAAAAGAAAGAATCCCGGAGACTATGAAAACTAAGACAGATAATGAGCAGCATAAGGATAGCGAGAAACTATCGACAAGCACAGCTGGGTACTACCACTCAATTTGAAACACATATATACGTATGTGTGCCTCTGTGTGTGTGTGTGTGTGAGAGAGAGAGGAAGTGTAGTTAGTGATTCTAATTAGTTGATTCAAATCAGTTAAGGGACTGCTACCTAACTGCCGCTGGTCCCACCGACAGCATGGATGGGAACGCACACTATTTCCATCACAGGGGCTGGAGGGGACTCAACCACCCATGGAGATTAAGCTAATTATCTTTCTGCGATCTGTAGGCTCACATGCTCTCTCTCTCTCTCTCTCTCTCTATCTCTCACAAAGGCTCTCATTAAGCAGGTTGGAAAACTGTCAAGATGCCAAAGCGGAAAGAAATCAACTTCTAACAGACACACAATAAAAAACAGTCAAGTAGGAGTCACCTAAACAGTAGAAAATAAAATAAAATAACAATTGAATAGTTTATATAAGGAAACCATAAATAGAAGGCAGCATGTTAACACTGCGGATAAATAGCATGGTAAGTGAAACTGACACATTTTAGAGATTCTCATTGTTGTAACTGCTGCAAAATGTATTATTTACCTTTTGAGTGCAGTCCAGTTTAGTCTTTCTGCTTGGTGACAAAACACACAGACTTAGCTGTGCATTTGTACATATATTTATATACTGTGTGCGTCATTGTGTATCAGCCTAGACAATAACATTGCTATTATGCAAGTAGCCCTCAGTCCCCCCAGCTGCTATATATAAAATTACTCGACAATACTGATTATTATTGACTGAATTATTAAAAAAACAGAATTATTCTTAAATAATGACTGCATTAGTGTTGTGTCCTATCTTGTTAGGGAGAGTTTACATTTTCCCAGTAATTAGATTATTATGTAATTTGGCATTTTCTACATGACTTCTAGATACCTACAGGTAAAATAGCTAATGACCGGATCAGGAATACTAGTTTGAGGATATAATTCTATATTAAAAATCTAAAGTTCAACATAAATGTTTGGTATGATCATTTTCATGTCCTGTGTGCAACTGGAAAAATTCAAATTATGACGTACAAAGAAGTAAAAATACTGAGTTCATCAACATCGAGCATTTAACAGACTGATTATTGTGATAACTGTAGATAGATGTGTAATTGTGTCAACAGGCATTAGTGTGTTGTTGCATTAATGCTGATGAAAATAGAATCAAATGCATTTACTCCACTCATACCACTATCTGTATGTAGATACTCATACAGTGTCTTTACAAATGGTATTTGGGTTTTTTGTACTTTGGGCAGCCTTGACCTACAAAAGGTCCTTGTACAACTTTTTAAAAAGGTGATTTTAGGCCAAAGTGTTGATTATAATGACAAACGCATTTATGACATTGAAAACTGAGGTCTCTCGCTTACTCTGTGTGTGCGTGTGTGTGTGTCTCTGAGTATGTGTGTGTAAGTGCATCTGCAGAGGGGTGATAAGACCTTTAATAATGAGCTTGTTCATTCCGTCATCAGTCAATGCTCTGTCACTCTCTAGGCCGTATTCAGCTATTAATGCATTTTTCATTTTTATACACACAGACATTAACAGGGACAGGAAGAGGGAGAGCAAATGAACACTGGGAATGGTGAGCGAGGTCGAGATGGTGACAAAATCTCCTTTTCTCTCTCACATATTTTGTCAGCAGAGCGGTCATACCTAATCATTAAACTATGCATTTGCTTACCACCCGCAGACTCTTGGCGACTCATAAAGCATGTTGCAATCAGCTGCAATTTCTGATTTTAAATCAAACTAATTTAACCTCTTCCTGATGTTTGGTTCACTAATTGTCATTGTTTCCATGGATTTACTGAATTAAGCAGTTTGACAATTTGGGAGATAAGAACAATCTATATTGTCTATGTTGCTTATCATCTAACACAGACACACACAATCACGTTTCTATCGCACCAAAGGACTTTTACTTAATAGAAATCTGAACCTTACTATGACTTGCTTTGCTGTAACTTTATTGTTAATTTAATTGTTACCTCACCCACCAAAGTAAAACATGTCTACAGTACCACATCCATACCATTAAATGCTCTTTCACAGCAGTTAATCTGGCATAACTGCAACACACAAGGAACAAAAAAAAGAGAAAGTGAGAAGGGACATGTTTCACTGCCATATATATTCAGCATATAAAATCAATGTTGGGGATTAGAATGTATTGATGTGAATATAAAAACTGAATATTATAAGTCACTATTGATGTCACCTGGGCATAAATAGAATATGAATACTATTATCTATGAAAATCAATGTTACTGGTGCAGGCAGCCTTTAAATAACTTTTTTTTCTTGTCTTTAGCTACTGTACACCAGCTAACCAACTTTTTGGGTGGATCTAAATGTGTCTATGATTTTATTTTTATTAACCAAGTGCTACAAAGTATAAAATGTTAATGTAAGTCATCGTATTGTAAGGAAGAGGAGTAGCGCCATTGAAAAATATTTTTAGATCATGACTTTTCTTTCTGATAATGGTGACATAAAAGTCAGAATTATGAGAAAAAACAATTCTGAGATTAAAGCCAGAAATCTGCAATTAATTGATTCTAAGAATAAAAGAAAACTGAAAACAAGAAAGGAAATTTTGAACCACCAAGGTACAGTGAGTCATTCTTGAATTTATTTAATATTTAAAAAAGAGGTAGTCATAAATATACGTTCATTATCATGCAATTATGTCTTTTAAAAAAATGATTCATGTTCATAAACATAGAATTAATCCATTACAAACACATAGGAGAGGGCACCAGTTTGTGTTCCACCTTATTGCATTTTATGTAAATGGCTAGCAACTGGCTGCATAAGTTGTGTTTCCATACGGGACTACTCGGCGCGGATCACCTCGACTTGCTGTGGTTTGACGGTGTTTCCATTAGTAAGTGGTACAAGGTTGCAGGTACTTTTTTCGTACCCACTCACCTGAGGTTCTCAGCGATCCGCGGAAGAACAGCATGCCCCTGATTGGCCAGGGAGTGTCATCACTAGTGGCGTCATGAAAGCAACTCCTTCAACAGAGGCGCTGATCAAAGGAACTTTGAATTACCGTAATTATGAAACCGTTTCTGAAACAGAATTCTGAAAGCTGAGAAACTGCATATCACAACCAACATAGGGTGTTACTATGGTTTTATTATGATAATTACGCTAACAGTGGCCCTTTTGAAGTACACTGAACTGGTTATGACATGTTCAGGGGTATAGGGTTATACTTAACAATGATAACCTTCACCCATTAAAACATTGTACGGGAGACTTATGTTTGATGATGATATTAAACTGTCATTAGCTGTTAGCATGCCTCTATCACATCCATTATTGTGTTGTATTTTGAGCCGCATACAAATTACGTCATGAGACAACTGCCATGCTGCTATATCTACTCCACCCACACTGTGGTAGTCCTCAATTGCAATGGAAACACAACACGAACATGGCGAGTTGTGGTGAGTAGAGGCGGCCCGCGCCGAGTAGTCCCGTATGGAAACGCGGCATGTGTAACTCATAGGTGTCTACAATGGAGGGAAATTTTAATTCCTATCCGCACCTTCAGACTCAAGATATAAAGGATCATACCTGTGGTTTATCATCTAAGAAGGGGTTACCTTCACCTAAGAAGTGAAAACGTGAGGAAAGAGACAACACGACCAGCATCTGGATAAAATGTCATCCTTGTCCTCCTCACCTCAAGCCTCCTTAACTGGAGTCAGGGCTCTAACACACAACAATGTGCATAAACATATTTAGTGATTGACACTAATTTCTTATCAGCAGATTAGACATGTGACCCCCTATCTCCAGACAAATTATGATGAACCAGCTAAACAACAACTGCTGGTTATAAGCTAACATTAGGCCAACTAATTTTAGGCTCAAGTGTGCTAAAAATCTCTATTTCACTCTGATAAACAATTTGATTACATTCACACATGGTAAGAGTCTGAGTCCTACAATATCAGATCCACTTCAAAGAAAGTTTCGCTCAAGCTGGCAAACAGTGGCTGACCCAAAAACAGCAGTGCTGATCAACAGAAAAGTTCGGGATATCATCCACAACTCCCCTCATTGGTGCTGTTATTAGTAGGGATGGGAATTGATCAGAATTTAGCGATTCCGATTCCATTATCAATATCACTTACTGATTCGATTCCTTATCAATTTTCATTGGGTTAGTGAATAAAATATACCACAAATAGGTTGGTTTGCATTAATTCTTTTTAATGTAAAGTAGATCAAAATTTAAACTGGTATATGAAAAAGGATTGCTCTTTAAAAATTAACTCTATGCATATTTTAACATTTTAACAAAAAATACCAATGCAAGGTGTGTGAGCAGCAGCCTCTGAGCCAGCCAGACTCTGGCAGTCCTCATCAATTAAATGTTACAGGAGATGGAGATTATTCATATAGTATAGTGAGAGCAGTACAGCAAAATGGGGTTGCAACTATTAATTAATAATTAATTACATTGATTAATCAATCTGAGTAGAGATACTTTTTTCATATGAGCAATTTATCTGCATATTTTAAATTCCTTACTGCATTATTTTTGCTTTGTGAACTAAACAGCGGTGGAATGGAGCAGCTACAAAGTTCTCTTTTCTTCACTTACTGATCAGGTGGTTAATGAAGGACCTGCAGCTGTTTCCCACTAAAGCGTTTAATGGTGTTCACAGGGAAAAGCGCTGCTGCTTTGGACGCTAGAAAAACGCGTCTTTTCGCGAGCTCACTGTCTCGGTGACGGCTCCGCCTTTTTGCGCTTGCAGCACGCACAGACTGCACGTAAAACAGCTGCTGTTGTAGAAACACTGAACATAATTTGTTTTTTTTTTGTTTGTAATGCTTTTTATCTTGACGCTTCTGTCTCAATGCTGTTGAATATATTCCGAACTAAATAAGGCATGTGTTTGACGTAACCACAAATGCATTCTCACGTCAGCGGAACCGTTATGCGGAACTGTTAAGCAAGCAGACTAACGATTCCAAGGAATTGATTGACTGGGAACCGGTTCTCTCCAAAAACTGATTCTCGATTCCCATCCCTAGTCATTAGAAGGAAGTAAGCTTCACTGACTCATCAACTCCTTTCACGAAATTTTACAGCCTCCTCCAGAGTAAAAAGACATGGACACATACCAACAGCCTAAACTCACTGAACAGTGACCAGAATTGTTTGTCCTACAGTGGCCACCGTGACTGTGATTATGCACTTGAACTGGGAGGGTATCTAGCAGTGAGTTTGGACTTGTTGTAACTTTAAAGCTGCATGAATTTTTTTGGCCACTAGTGGGCAGCAGAGCAAGCTGTAAACAAATTTGAAGTATTTTGAAGTTGTCAAACTTTTAGCAAGCAGGGGCATGATATTACAATTCATCTGTCGCATATTTTCCCCCTTTGACTGTCAAATTCACTGTTTTAGCTCTGCTTTCTCTCCACCAGCTACTAAGAGAAACACATTACATTACTGCACTAAGTTCACTACCTACTGTACCCAAAAGCTTGAAACATTTTCATAAGAACCTCAAAGGCTCTCAGTGGATTAAATGGAAACTCTCCCACCAACTGTACACATTGATACCTTACAGTTCACAAAGGTGTATGGCAGTGATATTGTTCCTGTATGTATGTTTAGAGAGCTCTTAGGCTGGCCGGGCTCCAAAATGTCAACACCCACAACTCATGAGGTCATTTTGTGAAGAGCCCTGAGGAAGCCATGAGGACCTCCTACAGTACAAGCACACATAAAAAAAACACACAACCCGCCGCTGTCCCCATCTGCTGATAATACACACACACACTGACTTGGTACAGAGGGGGGTTTGAACATCGTCCAAGTGGTTCTAGCTGTGTTTACTGCTGCTGATGTTTGAATACTTTTCATTAAAGGCTTCTGTGCTACACTGTGCAGAGTCATACCAGCACTGCAGTACCAACAAATCCTTTTATGTAGGCTTGAGCTAACGCCAAAAACAAATTGTCTAAATGAGTGGTTATGCCCTCAAACGAAAAGACCCATGTGGGAGTCACCATGCTGACAAACAAGGTTGAAGCTCTTGGCTTTGAAGGCTTTGGTAATCTAAAATGGAAAGTGATACTATAAATGAGCCTGTGCCATAAGGAAGACATAAAATATCAACCAAAAGACTTACAGCGTGTGATATGAAATCCAAAATGATTGCTAGAGATTTGATGGGAAACTGTTGCTTCATTAGTCATCTTGTCACTGGGAATTTCCCGTTTCTGGAATTTATGCATTGCATCGCACTTACTGTGCTGGTCTCAGGCACGTAAAATCTCTATCGCCAAGCTCCAGACTCTGAGCATAATATGAATGCATTAGATGTGATTTTCCCTCCTATTACCAGTTGTTGAGGTTTATGGAACATAGGAAACCAACAACAAAGAATAACTGGTAATACACTGTGTCAGCTGTCAGTATTCGCACAGTAAAATAAGACAGAAGAGAATTTGAAAGATACTTCCGGAGTGGAGACCAGTTCCTCTTGGTTTTCATCTTCACATCATACAGCGGATGAGTCACAGACACTCAAACACACATCTCCAGGAGTGCTTACACATGTATAAAAAGTGCTGTATGAAATATTCAGGAAAGTGTTGTGTATAGACTCCAGATAAAATGAGTGCCTTCCTCTTCTTCTTCAGCACTATAAATGCTCTAATAAAGCAAAGGTTCACTATGCTTCTCAACAAATTCTGTTATTTCAAACAACTATGACAGCTGTATTCCACTTATATGGCTGCTGTTTCCATGGGGAGAAATTGAATGAGTTGTACAAGTGCCTCTCATTATGATTGTGTGTGTACATATCCCTTAAATTAAATGGTCCTTGGGTCATTTCAGAGAGTCAGTTAACCACACCAGCAACCCATTAGACTGAAATAAAGGGAGAAACATACTCATCTGTACAGCCACCGACTCACAATCACTTTTAGCATTTCTTTGTAATATTGACCTAATTCATCCTTGTCAAATATTATGAAATTCAATTACATGCCACCTTCACCTCTGCTTTAAAATTGTATTCATACACACCTGTTTTAATTCCATCTTCTCCACTAAGTTCTTTTCATGTTTTGTTACTTTGAATTTATCTTCTTATTTCCTTTTTATATTACTAATTTGTGAGGGTAAGTTTTAGATGTTAAGGGAACGATATAACATAACCAAAATATTTTTCACTACTGTATTGTACTACGTATTTTCAGTTTAAATAAAGCACAAGTCTTAATTATATTTATGTAATTGAGCCTTTCTTAAAATTATGGTAATGGAGCATTTTTGTTTTTGCTAAATATCAAGTCAAAAGTTGAGTCAGATGAATTAAGATTGAACTCAAACTACTGCAGTAACTCTCCATTAATCAGATTACTGCCTAAAACTGAAGCTGTAAATCTGGGGCTTTGTGTAACTGCAGTGTAGCATTGCTTTCATCAGCTCAGTCTGTAGATTTGTAGTTGGTGTGCTATTGTATGTGTAGTTTGTTCACTTTCATTCTAAACTAAGTAAAATATCAGCACTAAAGCACCTTCGCAGTATGCACATCGATAGATCTGTCTGTTAATAAAGTTTTCACTGATTGGTGCTTATTTCCTCATTTCTTTAAAACATGTTCCGGAGGCTGTGGATGCTTTTATCATCAGTTAAGAAAACCTAGCCCCCATATAGCATGTGCATAGTGGTCAATATGTTAGCGTCTTCAAACAAACATACAAAATGATGGTGCCTGTGCATTCTAAAGTTTTTCAGTAATCGTGGGTTCCAGTTTAAGTCAGAAGTTGGAATTTCCAAGTTCCCAGTTAAAATTTTAATCCAGAATACCCCCTCAACTTGTTTTTCCCCACTTGGAAAGTCAGAACCCCCCCCATCAACCCCAAGTTAACAAACTGCTATGTTCCACGTGCGTGTCAACAAGATGCTGCACTTTAGTCACTGCAATAAATTCTGCCTGTTAACAAAATCCATGCAGTAATAACATTTTGTGGAAAAATCAAATGAGTTTTAAGTAGTGTATATACATTTATTAGAGGCAAGGCTGCTGTGCCTGTGCATATTTTCACAGTGATCAGTGTAAATCATGCATATGTTGTCACGTGGAATGCTGCATGTTTTCATACTTTCTCAAACTCTGTCAAAAATCAACACATCCTCATATCCTAACATTGCCGGTGACTTCAACACCTGATATGAATGTTTGTAGACAAACATGAATGACCCTTTGCAGATTCAACAACTATTACGATTACATTAAAACTTTTTCAGTATACGTTTCTTTTTCAGCAGCTGTGTGGTTTGTTGTGGCTTGCTTGCTTTCTTTCACTCACACTGTAAGAAATGGGCATTCTTTGCATCAACCCCTGGCAGTGTTGAGCGGCTCATGTGTCTGTGTGAAGTGGCAGGCTAATTTGTGTTTGAAATATTTTCAACAAACACAAAACAAAGAATCTGAAACCGAGCAGAGAAGCCACGAAGTTCAGACAAGGTAAGCTGTCAAATACAAACACAAGCAGGTGTAAACATCATCTTTAAAGTGCTTAAAATTGACAAAGCTAATGATGTGAGAACTGTACGAAAGGATAGCTTCCACAATTAGAGAAACAACAATAACTGCCATTAATTGACAAAAGTAACTAAAACAAATATCATCTGAATACGTTTGATTGCAAGAGATGGTCCAGAGTCAAAAGCTTCCACACACTCAGCTGTTCTAAAAGATCACTTCAACCTTTTGATTTAATTCAATGTAACATTATTGCTTCATGCTTTGCTGCAAACTCATTTGTTCATAATTGGAATTGTATATAGAAAATTTATACCCACAAGAAAGAAATAGCTAAGAAAGACAGTGCTTAAACTCAGTTATACACAATCAATACACAATTAAACAACAGCTTAACAATAATTTAATAAACAGGGTTTTGAGGGCAGCATAAAAATTCAACATTTGTGTTCTGACCAGTTTAATATAATGGAAGATGTTTTAAAAAAGGAAGCAGAAGATTTTCACTTTTGGACCATGCATGATGCTTCTGTGGATGCAGATTTATGTTCAGTGTGGGGGGCAGGACCATGTGGTAATATTACTTCCTGATTTGTTATATGTTTATCTCCATGGCATAAACTGGAGATGCCATGGAGCTCAGATAGGGTAAACTCCCTTGGCACTCACGGCCAATCAGATTTATTTATCTATTAATCAAAGGAATGCTTTCACAGATTATTCCAGCTCACTTTAGCCCTGGGACAAAATTGATTAAATGGTTGCAATATTTCTCATCAAAAAGAAATGTACCAGTTTGCCCATCACTTCAGTCTTTAATTTGTCTGTACTGACTGCATTCAGGAACAACAATTAGTAGAAACTTTAGTTCGAAAGTGCAGCATGTGCAACATGTTCAAGATGAGGTCACGACTCATAGCTGGTTCACATGAATCGTTAATAGAAATCTCCAGCTAATTAGCATGTGCAGTCAGTAGCTAAGACAGTGTATGCTGACAAGCCACCTGTAATGTAAATGAGTTTACACAGTAGCTTCTAAAAACTGTCTAACCTTAGAGTGATATCCACCCACACCTGCCGGGCAAAGAAACATAAATGTAAAAGATTTTAAGTCTTCAAGGAAGAAATAGCTGATGTGCAAAAGAGAGGTTTTATGAAAATGTAAAAAAAAACAAACAAACAGGTAAATAATGTCTCTAAAACAATATGAAAGAATTATTACTGAGAAAGTGAGAAACTGATGACGGTGCTCTTTATAATGGAATTGAATGGTGTGTGTGTATATATACATATATGTGTGTGGTCTCAAAAATAAGGAGTGTAAAACACGGAGAAAATATTCATTGCTTAGCCGAGGGGTGTAAGATTTGTGTTTGCAAAGGACTGGAAAATATAATGATGTCTGTTTCATATTCACTTATCTGTATGCTCAGAGAAAGAAAGAAATGGAGAGTGTGCGACAGATGCTACAGGGAGAAAGCAGTTATATAAAATAAGACAGAGGCAAGACACATCCGAATAAAGTAGCAATATTCATCACTAACAAACAGAAATAATGAAAGTGTTTTTATAAAAGGCTCTAAGGTGGTGTAACACAGGCTCTGGCAGCTATATTGGACAGCCTTAACCCATAGAAACAACAGCTCAGTAAAGGACACAATGACTGGACATGAATTCACCGGCCACTTCATTAGTTACACCTTTCTAGTGCCCTCTTGGACCCCCTGTTGCTTTCAGAAATGCCTCAATTCTTTGTGGCACAGATCCAACAAGGTGCTGGAAACATTCCTCTGAGATTTTGGTGGATGCTGACACGACAGCATCACACAGTTCCTGTAGATTTGTTACCTGTAAATGTGAGTATCCTGCCTCATCACAGCCCAAAGGTGATCTACTGTATTGGATTGAGATCTGGTGACTGTGGAGGTCATTAGAGTGCTGTGAACTCTCTGTCTCAAATTATTTGAGCTTTGTGAAATAGTGTGTTGTCCTGCTGGAAATAGCCATCAGAAGATGGGTGCACCAAAGTCATAAAGGGATGGACATGGTCAGCAACAATACTCTAGTAGGCCGTAGTGTTTAATCCACGATCACTTGGTATTAAGGGGACACCATTACACCACCAGCAACAGCCTGAACCACTGATATGAGGCAGGATGGATCCATGATTTCATATTTAATTACATCAAATTTTGAGACTACCACGACTCATCAGCCCACGCATTTGTCAATTTTCTATTGCCTAGTTTCAGTGAGCCAGTGTAGCCTCAGTTTCCTGCTTTTACCTGATAGAAGTGACACCTGGTGGGGTCTGTTGCTGCTGTGGCCCATCTGCTACAATGTTGACATGTTGTATGTTCAGAGAGGCTCTTCTGCATCTCTTACTTGAGTCAATGTTGACTTCATATCAACTCCAAGCAGTCCAGATATTCTCCTCCGGCCTCTTCAATTCTCCCCAGAGAACTGCTGCTCACTGGATATTTTCTCTTTTTCAGACTGTACTCTGTAAACCCTAGATATGGCTGTGTGGGAAAATCCCAGTAGATCAGCAGTTTTTGAATTACTCAGACCGGCCTCTCTGGCACCACCAACCAGGCCACAATCAAAGTCACTTAAATCACCTTTCTTTCCCATTCTGATATTCGGTTTGAACTTTAGCAGGGCGTCCTGACCATGTCTACATAACTGCAATGACTTGCTTCCAAGTGATTGGCTAATTAGATAATTTATGTAAACTTGCAGTTGAACATGAGTACCTAATGAAGCAGCAGTGATTATATAGGCTAATGGCTACAAACTATAAACAGCTTGATTGTCATAGCATGGGAAGGGGGGGGGGGGGTGAGGGGGGGGACCACAGGAAAGGAAATTGAGCATCTTCAGTAA
>VUQK01004374.1:15796-26309 GCA_015106715.1 Bujurquina vittata | reverse complement strand
ATGATGATGTCATGTGGCACACACACACATACACACACACATACAGGCAGATTACAGCACACAAAGACACAGAAGGATTAACAGAGCGTGCACGCACACACACACACGCACGCACGCACCAGCACGCACACACACACGCACACACACACACACGCACACACACACACACACGCGCGCGCGCACACACACACACACGCACACAAATAGGAATGAGACACAGAGCAGATGGAGAAGACAGGGCAAAGCCAGTGCATGTACATGGGAATAAAAACACAAAAATGCACACACACAGAGAAAACTACAACTGTCTTGTCACTAGTCTAAAGTGAGGGCAAAGAGGAACAAAAGCGCTTTGTGTATCCAAAAATTACCACTTACTGTATGTCAGCTTTCCCACCAACCCACGGTGGAATCATTTTTGGTTTTTTGACGTTTTTGCTTTTCCATCATATTTAGTTCTATTGTAGTTTTCAATCCTACTAACAGACAGCACCAGTCAGAAATGTGAAATTTTAGCTGGCAGCATCAACTATGAAGCACCTTCAAATAACTGAAGTCTCAAATAAGATGTAACTTTATTTAAAAGGTGTTCGTGTATGCGGTCTTTCATTTTGGAGCCGTTAGCCAGAATGCTGCGTTGTGTTAACCATGGTAATGCTATAAATGGCAGAGCAGACCCCTGCAAAGCCTCCTTCCCTCTCGTCTCCTCTCTTAGCTGTCATACACAGTGTGTGAAAGTGTGATCACATCTAAAATTAGAGTAGACCCCCCCCTCCCCTCGCCTTTGCTGTGCACACTGGCCCATGTCCTCTCCATCTGCTCTGGCAGGAAAAACAAGAAACTCGCCCAAGAAAGGAGGACACAGGTTGAGTAATAATTTTAGCCAACTGCAAATGAGAAAACCCACATAGGAAGTTTTATACATGTTTTCAAACCTGAACTGTCTGGCTTTTACCAGTGACATTCTTTCTTTGTAATACTTAAAAGTGAGAGTGTGCCTCGCTTGTGAGGCTGTAAATGAGCTATGAGCAGCCGTCAGTAGGAGCTGTTATTTGACACTTCTCCTCTGATGTCCAGCAGCTGAGCACAGGAGGCCAGGACAGTGTCACACTACGGTACATTCTCTGCTTGCTCCTGCCAAGAAGTGAGGAATAATTCAGCAGATACTCGGGCCTGTTAGTATATCTTTAAGTTGTACACAGGCTTGACAGTTACAGGTGTTTTCTGACATGAGTAAAGAAAGACATCACGGTTTCTCTTTTATATGTCCTCGACTCCTTACTCCGATCTGCCTAGGTTAAGTAGGAACAAGATCAGAGGAGGAAGGTCAAGCAAATGTGCAGCTGGTGGCACAAGTTTTAAGCTCTCAGCAGGGAGAAAATAAGCTGGTGTGTTGGAAAAACAACACAGCTCTGGGAGCAATGAGCCCGTCACTTCCCCGTACGACATCGGGTTGCCTTCTGCGAACACGATCGCCTCGATCTGACCCCGCAAACTAAGACTGAAAGGGAAAGGCCAACTTACCTTTCATTGGATCCTGCTCGGCTCGCATGATGTCAATCAGAGAGCTCTCCAGGGAGTGCATGTTCAGACTGTCGTACATTCTGGAGCGATCCTGAAAAAACACAGGTGATATATGTATTTTTTATCATCCAGAGTTTGACAAAACAAACGCATGTCACGATGCATGAGTAAATCCTCATGTGTCTCACACACATTCGGGATTTGGCTTATGAATAATAAAACCTTTGAAGGAAAGGGTATTTGGCTTAACATGCGCCTCACGCTTGCATTAACATTTTTTCCGTATTTATTCACTTCAGGAATCCAAAGGTAAGTTTACAGGCAGCCTACGCGACGGATTCCCCGAGATCTCTGGACTACTTCCAAGAGGCGGACGGAGAGAAAATGCAAACTTTAAACCAGGAGTGGCATTTCACCGAGAGCACCAAATCTGCCTCAGAGCATGCAGCATAACGGCCGGTTAAATTCCTCGCTCTAAGACTGTCATAATGGCAGCATGTCGCTTCTGTGTGTGCAACAGTAATGAAAAGTTTCAGAGCTTAAGCCATAAAATAAAATTACTATTTAAATTAACTTTAAATGTAATATCCCATTCAGCTTCTTCCATTTGTGATAGTCGGCCTTTAATTTGAATTTCACAGGCATGACTGACGATGACTAACAATTGTTTTGGTATAAACAAAAACTGTTTCATTGCTCTGTACATGGCTGCCACAGTGTCATGTGCAAAGTTCAAGTAAATGTAAACTTCTTGGTCAATCCAATTGAAGCAGGAGGGCTACAGCCCCTCAGAGCTTCACAAGGAGACAACCCTGAAGGGTCCGACTTTGATTCATGGATGGTAATTTTTTTGCTATTTTCGGCACAGTTTCACAACTTTTTGACCAAACCTCTTGGTTCATTGCTGCATTGTTACAATGATTAGCAGGTTGACACTGGTCTTTGTGTGCTACAGAACTGCCAACTTTAAAAGGGTAACTTCAGTTAATTTAAATGAGCTTCTTTTTCCATTTCCCTCTCACAGAATCCACCCATTCCGATTTCTCCGTGTAATTATTCCAAATTTGGGGAAAAGTGAATGTTTTTTTTTCTTTGGAGGGCTAAGCAGCAACCTGTATATCTTTAACCGCTGGTCATTTTGTCTGAGTAATTTTCATGATAGGCCAACAATCCACAAAAGACCAACTTGTCTGATGTAACGGATGAGAATGAACAATGGGAAACCTGACGTTGGCTGGATAATCTTCGTCTTTAACGTCAGGGTTAGGGTGAGAGCATGAAATAATAGCAGGAAACCTTTAAACAAAAAGCAGGACTTTTTAAACAAATAAGTGACCAGCTTTACAAAAGGCACAAACACTAAGTGAAAGCAGGAGAGCTGCTTCTTTTGTCCCCAGCCTACCTCTGTGTCATGGTAAAAACATGATACAGCAGAGATACAGTATGTCACTGACTGCCAAACATTAAACAGAGAGGAAGAAAGGAAGGAAGGAAGGAAAAGACTTGGAATCTGAAAAATTCCAGTGGTGACACTGTTTATGGAAATTAACAATCCATGCAGTTGGGTCTGTTTCCTGGAATAGGAAGCGCTGTACTTCTTGGCACTGATTCCACTAATAATTTGAGCTCATAACAACAGTCATACCTTCTGGTGACACCATTAATAAGGTGATATCATTAGATTGGTTTGAATGAGTCACGGCCATAGTCACATTAGTCTTAGAATGGATTTACACAGAAAATATACTGCAGTAGTAAGCAAGGTAACTCATAATTTTAGAAGTTTTTTGGATTTTGCCGAATATAAATTATGTGTTGAGGTCCTTAAGAGACACATTAAATTATGATCTGTGGCATCTTTTAATCAAGGGATGTCCAATCTGTGCAGCCTTTTCCTTATTAGACAACAATAAAAAGCCTCTTACATAAAGCCTGCCAATGAATGGTTTTTGCAGGAGAATTAAACCGCAAACACTGAGCTCTGACTATAGAAGTTGCATTGGAAATTATAAATATACGTATATGAATATAAATGATATTATACATGGAGTTTCAGGGAACAATCCTACCTCAAAACATTAGAAAGAGTCCAGTAAGATCAATATAAAACATGAAAAGCACTGTTCTAAGCGCCTATATGCCAGATGAGTTGCGTTTCCCGTATATGACACTGTGTCTTTGCTGGCATGAGGACTCAAACATCAAATAATGAAAATTATGTTCTCTGAAGATAAAAACCAGTCTCACGGCACACACACAAAGGTTTATTTACACTTAGCAAAGATCAAAACTTTGCAGTTTCCCACCTCAGGTGACTTTTCTTTTTTGCTGCGTTGTGCGTTTGCTAGCTCGAAGCTGCAGGAGCAGTTTTGCTTGGTGTGTGCATATCACTGTGCAGATCAGATACAAGTGGGTGGGTCTGATTTTAATGAGAATCTAAAATGATGTGTGGGCCAAATTGGTGATGGGTCTGATTTCTGCTGCATTGCACATAAGTGACGCACACTGAGCGTAACTTCTAAAAATTAAATACATGCAACTTTATTTGCATGAAATGTGGAGGCCAGAGGCGCAGCTCTGTATCAGACAGCAATACATTCATTAAAAATACAAACCAAGCACAGAACAAGACGCCACATAAATGTCTTCTGGGGTTACAAATAAGTTAATATTATTAGCGCTGGTAAAAACATTTTCCGGCACAGGAGGTAAACTATAATAAAATAATCGTCTTAAACCAGTTTTGTGAATTGGGATTTCATTTGCTAACACACAACAGACCCAACTGTTTAAGAAATGGTCAGAAATAACTGGAAAATGTAGTCAAATTAGGTAAGTCACTGCACTTAGTCATACCACAGAGGTCCAAACGGAGCCAAAAAAACAAACACTGTATCAGGGACACAAAACAGAAGAAGATTAATCCAATTTTGAGAACAAATGGGAATGTTTGTTTTTGCCAGGAAAATTAGAGAGATATGATTAAAACATGACCAAACGATGACCATCTGGACCCTGTAGCATTAACAGGGGAGAATACATGCACTAATTATAGTAGAGTCCCTCAGTTCATTTAAGTGCACAGAAATATCTCACTAACACTACAAATATGCCAATATTCAGAATAGAGACACATAAACAGCATATTCTCTAACATTTTCGGATGAGGATATGGGAATGACGGCCTCTTTCTTGCTTTTTTGTCAGCTCTGCCGAGCTGGGGAAGAGATGTATATCCAAAAGCAAAAGCCCACATTTGTGGTTGTTAGGGCAAACAAACCTACTTTTAACTATCGTGAAAGATTTGGATATTGACAGGTTTCATATATTTAAAAATCAAAAAACAAACCCACATCTGTTCAAAGAAATGAAAGAGTGAGTTTTTCAAATGGAAAACTAAAAAACAAAAATACATATATACAAATTTGATTGGTTTTATTTATGCCCCAGTATTAGGGGAATATTCACTTTTCAGTAGCCACATACATTTAAATGGCATAGTATGGATACTTGTCTTCTGGAATAATGCCATTTAAACAGATACAGTTACTGTATGTAAACAGCTACCGAGAATGTAGTGCATCAAAATTTGATGGCCGGTCTTTCTGACACTTTCATGAGTCAGACCACAACTTGAAACATGACTCTTGAAAATGGCGTAAGTGAACAGGTTTAGCAGCCTTAGTGACAGCAAAAAAAATTTAACTTCCTGAAAGTAAAAGCAGCACAGACCCTACTTTCTGTTTAAACCTTTGATGCAACCTAGTAAACTTTGTTTCTCTGTTGAAAAAAAGACCCCCCCACCCCCCCATTTTAGTTTCTACCTCATCAAGTAAAGTGAAACTAGCCCTCACACAGACCTTCATCATTTTCTTTGTCTAACATCTAATTCACACAATTGATTTAGCCTCTTTCACCAGCTCTTTCCCACCTTTAAAGCCACGGAGTCTCACACTGTATAACAAAAGCCCTTCTGTTACCCCCCCTACAACAAACCAATTACCCTACAAAACCACAAACAGCAGCCAGTTAAGCCACAACCCAAAACACATACCTGCAGGGGCAACAAGGTGTTGCTGTTGCTGTCTGTGCGAAACATGTTCTCCTCTATCCAGGACTTAGGCCCCAGTGATCCACCAGAGCGTGGGAACTTGGGTGGAGCGATGACGTTGCTCGAGAAGGGCTTCTTCAGGGGTGAGACATGACTGACTGAGCCAGGTACGCCCATGCCACTCCCTCTGCGGTGGTCCCGGCCCCAGGACATCCCCCCGGAGCCCCAGCCATTTCCCTGGTGACTGCCCCAGGGAGATGGCTTCACCATGGGCTGTGCAGACATTAAGATAATAAGTTGTTAAAATTAGAATTTACAGCTTTTAATTTTTTTTGTATTCACCACACTCATTTCCTCCTATCCAGTCTTTTCTTCCTTTCTCAGCCACAGCTTGATCTGCTCCTGTAACGGGTGGCTGGATAAGAAGATTTAGGGCTTTAAGACTAATACTAAGTATCCCGTACGCTGCAACGCCACCTCTGTAACTTACAAATGCTCGCTCTCCACCTGGACCTTGGGTCCCCTTTTAAGCATCATGCATGGGATTGCAATTGTGCTTAATCTCACACGGGAATCATACACAGAGCAGAATCAACTTTCTGTTCCTTGTGCACTCAATACATAATGTAAACCCAAACCTTTGGACACACTGCCAACATCTGCATTCTAATAGTGCTGCATTTGAGGAACAGATTTTATACTCTAAAAAAGGATATTACAAGTGTTTTTAAGCAGAATCATGACAAGACATGGCTGTCCAAAAATACTTAATGAAAATTAATGAGCAAATTCCACAATGGTAAAGATGGTGGTACGAGTAGTATAACTTCCATGAGAAGAAAGCCCATTTAAAAACTTGTTTTGGGGCAAAATCAGCAAAGTTCTTTAGTACTTTGGAATTTTTATGTCCTGGATACCATTAAAATAAAGAAAATGTAGATGATGCTTTAAAAAAAATGCCCAAATACTTGCCTAGAGACATTCCAAGATGGCTACCAAGTGGCAAGACTTCTAGAAGGACTTTGTTTTAATGAAAATTTTAAATGCCTAAAGAGGCTGTTTTAGAGCCCTATTGGAAATTAATGTATCATAACTCATGTACAAAGGAGCCATTGATGAAATATGTATTAAGCAACAAACATAATAGAAAAATGTTGCATTTTCACTTAAAATAAGTTTAAAATTGAATGTGCCCTAATGGCGGGGATCACCATCATGCGGCTGTCTCTGCTGGTTTCATGGAAATATATTTACATAGGAGTCAGAGGACAGGGCTAAAGGTTAGTGAAACAGGAACACTGCGAATGCACTACAGGCACACCCAGTCACACACACATGCGTCCATGCACACACCCAATGTGCAAATTGCACTACTGAGTAACCTGAAGCTGCAGGCTACAAACCCCCAACTGCTGCATGACCGGACTGTTCATGTGAGCTTCTTATGTTGCTGCACTTCCTCAGGGCACTGCAACCGGCAACCATCAGCACCAGGATACTGGATGTTTTTCATTTTGCTCAAATATAAGCAGCCATTTATGATACCAAACCCTGCAAGCCTTTGTATTCCCACTAAGTGCACCACAAGGCAGGGATGGTCCTGTGCCATGTGACCACATGCCACTGCCAGCTTCCAGGAGAGAACAACAGCTAGATTCAGTGATGCTCCCTTGTAACCCTGTTCACCCCTCCCTCTCATTGCCTAAAGAGTAGTGACTTGAGCCCTTGCAGATTGCATTATGAGTTTTTTTCATTATGCATCATGTAAAAAAACGGTTTATTCTTCAATGTGCAGATTGTACTCTCTGTCTCTCATCTATAAAGGGTTTATAGCTACAGTGTGGCAAGACATCCCTAACCTAAAGACATGCCATGGTCGGCCTTCACATAAAAGAGAGCTAATGGATTGGTTTAAATAGGCTGCAAATAATACAGATTTGGTGAGTCTTAGTATCTATCTTTGGTAATGAATGCAGACAAACATAAGGTTAAACATAAGGAGACGCGCCGGTGCCACTTTCTTGTGATTTCCGCTCTCCAGCAGCTCACCTGATGTTGGTTGTAGTTGTTCCGCTGCTGCAGGAAGGCGCCCTGCTGGGGGTGCATCTGGGGGCTGACCGGGGACCTGCGACTTTGCGGCTGCTGAGGGACGTTTATCTGGGGTGAGAAAGGACCGCTAAAGCCCTGCACGTTAATCCCGGCGCACGGATTAGCTGACACCGGCGAAAAACTCTGGAAGAAGGCCGGGTTGATAGAGGAGGGGATACCTGGGTAGAAGCTGTTGTCAGAGTCCGCGTTGGGCATCTGGTTAATGGGGTTCGCGTGGATGGGATTGATGGAGTTGGGTGCGGGCGGGGGAGAGGAGCTGGTCTGGACGGACCAAGGGGTGCCGAACCCAGGGAGGGAAGGTGAAGACGAGCCCGCACTGGTGCTCTGCATCTCCTGGGTGGGGAGGTTCGGGAAAGCGGCGCCGAGACCTCCGGACAACATGTTGCCGGTGCTGCTGCTGCCATTGCCGTTATTTATATGGTGGGCGATAGGGGAGTCCATTTGGATCTTGTTTAGGTTTACGGAAGTGGGCGATGGCGACGCTGCATCGGCTTCAGCCTCTTCCACTGGAGAGCCGCAGGGGTCAGCGGCGCTGGGTTCGGGCTTGGAGAAGGGCTGCCTCTGCGGCAGGTGACTGAAATGTCCCTGGGGTGGGGTCGATTCTTTGGGACTGAACTCAATGTGCTGACCTAACTGCTGATGTATTTTTCGGCTGTGCTGAAGGTCACAGATAGACTGTGTTGGGCAGAAATGATCGGGGAAAGCTATCTTCTGCCCTAGGTGGTTATAATCCGGCGTGAACGAGCTCGGCTGGCCGTCGTCGTGGCTGTCGGTTTGGTTCGTCTGCTTTCCGGGTTTGCTGACCGTGCTGCTGCGGTGCTTTTCCTTGGTTGACGGGGGTAACTGTGTAGTTGTCACCCCCACAGGCTCATCCTGCATGTTTTGCTGATGCGCAGCAGCTGACAGAAACAGTGGGGACGAGGCGACGCTGCTGAAAGGCGAACCGGAGAGGAAAACCGGCAGGACGGGGCGTAGTATCCGTCCGCCGACGTAAAATACTAAATTCGACGTTTAAATAAAGCAAAAATGCCTTTGAGAATATATTTTAACCAGCGTTCCTAAATGAGGTCTATTCAAGAATGTGTATGAAAAGGCTGCAGGCTGCAGCACTGAGAGGAGGGGGTCCGGCCTGTGCAAATAGTCGGCTCGCTCGATGCGTAATCTCTGTTTTACTCGGTGATATTATCATCTGACTAAAGACCGAGCTTTTTCGGCCTTGTACACTAGCCTAGCCTGTGCGGTCCATTCCTGTCCGACCGTACTGCCCCCTCCTCTGCTTACCGGCTGTGCTGCTGCGGCAGAGGATTAAAGATCCCCGACTCAACCGACGTCACGACCGCATCACGCCTGTGCGCCCGCCTCGAGCCCGAGCTGCAAAGAGGACCGCATTGTTTACGTCACTTTTTCATTATTCATAAAGTGCAGTAGGCCTACAGCTCTTAGCAAAAAGGTAGGCTACTGTAGGCTGACTGTGGGCCTTATTAAAGCCAATCATTTTTTGGCTAATACTGCTGTGAGATTAATTTGCACCCCATATGCAGACTCTCATATGCAGAGTACCAGTATGTTCAAATTTTACAGAGCCTGTAGCTTTGCCACATTTATATGGTACAATACATACTGTTATACATACACATAGACACACACACATATATATATGTATATTTGCAAATCGTGACATTCACAAGCCTAATTCAAGCGCTATTTCTTTGATTTTCCCACCCAGCCACTGTGCACATTACACAGTCACTAAATTGGACGTTAGCGCCACTTTGGCCTCTCTATTCTTCATGTCTGCCCAAAAGTGCTTTAACAAAAGCTCAAACATTTGCAGGGTACATATTGTACAGTTTTCGTCCGCCCGTGCCTATCAGTATTCAGTCCACAACCACCGTGCGTGCGTCTGTGCCAGCGTCACTTTACGCACGTACGCCGGCAGCTAAATATAGTTTTCTATGTCAGCGCGTGTCAGGGGAGATGAATCTTCTTCGCATCCACTGAACTCAAAACTGACAAGTAACCCTAACATATGATCTGCCACCACCAGTAGCTCCGTGTGGCTACTGGGGAATCATATTTTTTGTTTAGGAGCGAGTGAGGGTCTGCGCGCATCCGGAGTATGCCACCAGCTGACTGTGTTTGAGGACTTCAGGGAGAAACAACAGAAGGTTTTACACCGTCTCTTTCCTCAGCAGCTGAGTGGTGGACGCCTTTAATTCATTTAAATATACAAGATGCAAATGGAAAAAAAAGATTTCTGTTCTTGTTTTGACAAAAAGCCCACTTTCATTGTGTTACTACTGTGCATTTGCTGTGTGAACACAAAAACGGCTGAAGCTGAATAAATCACCGCAGTTTCTGCGTTTGAAGACGATTTGTAACGAGAAAGACAAATACCAGAGTAGCAAAGCAATGTGCATGATCGGCCTACCATCTGGGTCCCTGCTAATGATGATGCCTCATCTCTACTCAAATGACACACACAGCTTATTGCCTTGCTGTCCTACCTTTACATATATATTTAATTGAAAGAGCCTGATTATAATCTTGGGCAAAATATTCAATATTTTTATACACATGGCAGCACATGGTAGCTGCCATGTGTATATACTGCAAGGTGAATCACAAGCCTTATCACTCCAATTGTTCTGCTGTTCCATCACATGCATATAAGTGACAACACTTGACCTCCATCACTGATGTCTTATTTTTCCTCCCCCTTCTTGATGCACCTTAAAATCATTTTGGCATTGAGCAGCAGAGAGAAGACCCCCCCCCCCCTCTGGAAATTCCCTGTGAAAAGGTCCCAGATGGGCCAATCCCACACGG
>VUQK01004372.1:13124-24614 GCA_015106715.1 Bujurquina vittata | reverse complement strand
GTAAGAAAAACAAAAACACCCCCCCCCCCCCAATGGATGAACCTGAACTTTGTTAAGAAAATGAAATGAACGATGTACATCTGCAATCCTTTGCTTTGGAAAAGAAGGGGCGCAAGGGTCAGTGTAGTCTGTAGCCTGATGAAGCAAGGTTTGTATCATGTTTGAACTTGTCATCCAACATTCTCCACGTGGACATTTTGGACTCCATCAAAGGAGGACGCTTGAATATGCTGTTACCTTTACCTGAGGCCGTTTTTCACAATTAACTT
This sequence comes from Bujurquina vittata, assembly GCA_015106715.1. NCBI lineage: Eukaryota > Metazoa > Chordata > Actinopteri > Cichliformes > Cichlidae > Bujurquina > Bujurquina vittata. The sequence continues at coordinate 24,345 of VUQK01004372.1, read as the reverse complement.
TTTTCAGTATCAGGGGCAGTCTGATGAATCTCTGGCTGTGTTGGATCCTTGAAAACATTTACTCACTGAAATCTACTTTCAAAAAAAAATCACACCTTTGACTTTAAAATTTGAAAATTATTTCATAGACACAGTTTCCCAAAAATTGCCACATAGAACTTGGCTCAAGGTGTGTGGATACAAAAAAATGACCGCTCAGTGGAACTAAGGAGTTACATTTGAATCGTAAGGTGCTTTTCACCTCTTAGAGATTTTATTATTATCATTCATAATCTGGGAATAACCTAATTCCAAAGTCATTCCATATATTTATCTTTTAAAATGAATACTTTTTTATGTAAATATATCAAGTTTTTTTTTTTTAAATATTCCAACAAAAATAAAAACATGATATTTTTGCTAAAGTGCATTTCCATGAATGTATACTCACACATGTCCTCCAAAGCTCTTTATAATGACACATAATGCATCAAGAAGCATATTTCACATACATGTTTGTGGAAGTCACTTTAATACAGATATAATAGCTTGGATGACTCATCCTTTTGCATAACCTCAGTTGGCTTGTTGCTATGGTGACAAACACTGGCTAAACTTTCTTTTACACGCGATGCCATCCGAGGAGGATGCAGCGGTGGAGGCATACTGTGCTTTTCATAAAGATATTTTGAAGCCAAAGGCTTGGGTAATTCGATATTTGATCATTCCAAACAAAATCCTTACAACTCACACATCTTCTAAATATTCTCTAATTTTTTTAGGAAGCTGACCTTTGCAGTTTTTAGTAAATGTTGCAAGTAACTAGTTTGGACGATGCGTTGGCATAATGTTTAAAGGAACTGTATGGTTTTTACAATATCAAGCACCTTGAGGTGAATGTTTGCTGCAGTTTGGTGCTATAAATAAAACTGAACTGAACTGAATTGGATTGACCGAGCTATATAAAGTTTTTTTTAAGTTATTCATACTTTTGTTTGTTTTTTCCATTCATCATTTTAAACTCGATCTCTATTTCTCATTATCTAAGTGTTTGATTTGCAAATAATATTTAGGAATAAGTTCCAAGCACCCAAATATCAAAGCATATCACTGTGAGATTGCACTCGATATCATGTCTTTGGGATTTTTTTTCCTCTCTGTAGCGTTTGATATTATTGATGAAATGTTGGCTCTAAACTCTTCTGTAATGCTGGTGCAATGGTTAGCAAGGTCACCTCATCTTACCTCGCAGAAAGAAGGGTCTAGTTTCCAATCTTCTGACACCAGGGGACATGGCTTTTCCCTCCAACAATCAAAAAGCACACATGATTCTAAATTTGTCATTAGTGTGAATGCAAGGTAGATAAATTGCACGAGTGTAAGGGGGAACGTATGAACAATGTGAAACTGTGAAATGTGGCGTAAAGGACTTTGAGTGGTCGGTTGGACTAGAAAACAGCGTTATAAATCCCAGTCCATGAAGGCAACAGACAGCATAATGGAAACGCTCTCAGCAACTTAATTAACTGTAGATAGGAACAGTTGGCTCATATTCATGTTTGCTCAAAAATTTTAAAGCATTTTAACAACAAAAAATTTTAACTTTATACTTTGATGGGTCATGGGCCATTAATCATAAAAGGAGTGAACTGAATGGCAACAATATATTAGTTGTTGGTGGCTTTTTTTATACTTCACAGAGTAAATTGGCTAAGCTATGAAGTGACAGACCAGAGGTGAGGGTACTGCACGTTTATGTATACTTGCAATTAAATAGCTTCTTTAAAAATGTATATGTCTCAGTAAAAAAAGTATAAAAAAATCCTAAAGATGACTGAAACAAAAATGTCAGTGTGCCTAAACATAAGTGCTTGAGCCATGTATGCAGTGGTCTTTCGAGATGTAACTCATTGTAACCATAGAAATAAATATGTGTTTCCTGGATGTAAACGTGCTTGAGTAATTACTACACGTAAAGAAATAAAGACAAATATTTTTCTTACAAAAATGTTCCAGTTTGGACACAGAGTTTTTATAAGAGTGTGAGAGAGACCGAGACAGCATTGCTGCTGCTAATGTTAGTAAATCAACTAACATCAGCAGCCAAGTAAGGAGCAGCCAGAAACTATGGACACCATGGCTCTGATTCATGAGGTAACTCAGAACCTCAGAAATGTTGTGGAAGAAAAGCTCTCTAAAAGTTTCCGTGACTTTAGAGAGCCGATCCAAATGCATGACCGTGGTCATGAATGGCACGGATGCTGTGGCTGGTCTGGAAACTTAAACCAAACAGCTGCAAACAGCCAGCTGAGGTCAGCCCCACTACCCCATAGACCCCCAGAGACGCTGAGCGTCCGATGGGTGGGACAAAGGCCAGCATTTATCCAATGACTCGCCTCGTTTCGCTGCACTCTTTGCTTGGCTGTTCAATTCTGTGGACGCTCAGCGTCCACACTGTTTAAAGCACTGTGAAGCTGCGGGAATGAGTGAGAGGAAAGCCCCGTCGTTACCAGTGATAAGAAGCTGATTGTGAACAAAAGTTGAGCGCGTTGTAGCGCAAATTTAGTACATGTACATACAAGAGTATATATTTGATCACTTATTTTTTGACATTTTAGGGGAAGCTGAGCTTCCCTTGCAGTCTTAGAGCAATCGCCCCTGTTATAGTTATATTGTTTTTTTATGTAAGCACCAAGTACCGCAGCAATTTCCTAATGTTGTGAACCTCTTCACACATATGGCAATAAAACTTTGTGATTCTGATTGGTGATGAGGCCGATCACTGTTGTGTCGTCTGTGAACTTGATGATGGTGTTGGAACCATGCACCGGTTCGCAGTCATGAGTGAAGAGGGAGTAGAGGAGAGGTCTCAGCACACAGCCCTGTGGAGCGCCGGTGGCATCATGAGTATTCCTGTTGTGGCGGAAGGCGAACTGGAAAGGGTCCAGGGTGGGAGGTATGCTGGTGAGCCAGGACCAGCCTCTCAAAGCCTCTCTCTCCCTGGGAAATACAGACTCACAGACACACTGTGGCCCAAACTGCACAGTTTGTCTTTGCAAATCTAGCATCAGTATGATCTACCATCTGTGTAGTAATGGAAGGAAACACAGAGCATGCAGAACAGGCACCAACCTCTGGGTGAAATGGCTCCCCCAGAACGTTTCACTGGTCTGAAGCTGCTGATTGGACGCTGTCTCTGTGTCAGACACATCTCTAATATAACACATGTATGGACTCCTGGGGCAAATAAAATCTGAGCTCGGACCAAGTTCGGCCCACAGGCCGTAGTTTGGACACCCCTGATTTACAGTAATTGAATGTTTTCACTATGAAGATATACCAATGTGGATTTTACGGTCTGTTACTGCTGCCATTTGACAGCGTATCATATATGGTAAAGAAATCATGTTTATATTGAACAGCGAGAGTCCCTTATGATTCCTCTGCAAGCTTTTGGACTGATTACTGAAAAAACTGATGGGACAAGGACACAGACGACTAGATTCAGTTGGGACATGTTGCTTAGAGGTGAGGCGACGATTTTTCAGCAGTCATCAGAGGAGTTGGAGAGATATGCTAAAACCTACATGGGCAAGTAGCTACAAATGCATGTCCATATTAAAGTTTGAGAACACCGAAATTTAGGTAGGTGTAGGTGTGCTAGAGTGGGCTTGCTGATGTCAAATGACAAGAAACTACCACAGAAAGAGACTAAAATGATGCGCAGTAACTCCTACAAACATGCAGGAATGTGTAACTGAGGTTGTATATGTGTGTGACAGAAGTGCATGGAGTATACACACATTAGTAATTAAGAGAGTCAAAGCAGGTAAGACTGAACATGAGTTTAGAGTATAGGCTGCCTTGAAAATGATGAAATTAACTTCTATTGCTATCATAAATGGATGGATGGATGGATGGATGGATGGATGGATGGATGGATGGATGGATGGATGGATGGATGGATGGATGGATGGATAAAACAGATGATCAAAAAATAGAAGAATATATGAAAAGAGAATGTGTCATGTGCCAGGGTGACTAAGAAGTAAGAGAGCTGAGCAGAGGTAGGGAAGAGTGAGAGAAAAGAGATGAAATGGGGAGAGCGGTGGGAGGTGAATTAGTTGACTGGTCACAGGTCTGTGTACAGAGAGGCGCAGTGACTCATGATGTCACGTGGTGAAGAGTGGATGAGTCATCTGCCAACATCATCATGCAGCCACTGCAGAGCTCCAAAGGGTGTGCACACACACACACACACACACAGAAACATAAGTATACATTTTTTCTGAAACACACACACATGCGTGAACATGTGCAGCTATTAGCTTCAGTGTGTAATTGGGACATTAATTCTTTGAAACCCCACAATGCATCAGGAGGTTGAAAATGTGTTATTGCCAGAAGCTGGAAAAACAAGTGCATTAATTAAATCCTGAAATTTCTGCGCAAACGCTGTCTAATGTGCACAGGGAAAGAAGCACACCTGAGCAGTGTGTTAAATATAACAACCCATGAGAGACTAGAAATTGGAGATCAGTGCAAAACTGTTGTGGGTTTTCTGGGACACTAACACCACCACCATAACCTGCCACACGGGGTTGCATCGGAGCTGTGTAAGCGCTCTGAGTGCTCAGACAGAGTAGAGAAGCGCCGTATAAGAACTAGTCCGTTTACCATTTACCCTCTCTAGGTAATACTTATGGCTCTAGACCTTTGCACAGTACTATGCTTTCTTATTGGGTCTGACCTAAAGGATGATTGTCACTCATCAGAGATGATGCATCTTGCTGTAGTCTGTTGCCAAAGTAATGAGTGGTGTGACTGGCTGTGAGCTGCTGTGGTAAATGATAAATGGACTGGTACTTGCTCCATTTCACCACTCAGAGTGCTTAAATGGTCAGCTTTTTGCACTAACTGTGAAGCTGATTAGATTAGATTAGATTAGATTAGATTAGATTAGATTAGATTAGATTAGATTAGATTAGACTGGATTCGATTCGATTCAGGGGAATTAAGAGTTCCAGAACATCCATCCAAAGACAATAAACGCAATCAACAAAACATGGGGGGATAGGTGACTGTAGCCGTGCTGCCTTCTAGAGGCGCTGCCTTAAAAGATGGAACTCAACAGTGAAGACAGGGATGGGGATGGATGAGGGGAAAAAAAATATCATATCATACTTTGTATACATACACACGACATACACATACACAGTATGAGGTTAAAAAACCTCAGCAATAGCGTGCATGGTAGGGGAATGGGGGGGGAGGTAGATGCAAGGTTACTGCATCTACTCTCTCAACTAAACAGTCTTGATGGAGATGGAACGCTCATCAGCATATGCCGCGAGACGTATCAGTTCACACAGATCATAAGATGGGAGGGTGCTGGGGGAGAGCATCTCTTTACATACTTCTTCCAGGATCCAATGAGATTCCCAGCTATCAAGGCCAGGCAGCGGAGCCGAATTCCAGATAATGCAGTTGTTCAGGTGCAGGCTGTCACAGATATTCACAACATCCTCTCAATGGTGAATTCCAATCAGCCGAATTCTATTGGAACCAGGCAGTCTAATGTAGGCCAGAACGGCTGCCTGGACTTTCCTGTTACCAATAAGCCAAATATGTGACTCTTTTCTTGACAAACCCGCCATGTATAAAATCCTCCACGTTCCCCAGGAGTCCATAATGTACCCAGCTGGATAAGTCCCAGACAGGCAGGCCTGTTCCCCTTTTCCACTCTCGACAATGAAAATATTTGGTCAGTGGCATTGAGAGACCAGCTGACCAATTCCATAGTTAATTTCCAGTTCAGAGACGTTTGCAAAGAGAGGCAGCAGCAGCAGACTTATATCAGCTTTTATCCAGCTACATTTGTATAAATGATCATCTTAACAGATGGTACATTACAGTGATTATGCAGGAGAGGCTTTCCTGAGAGCATGTTGCACCTCTTCTCATTCTTCTTCCCTGTTCAGATGATCTGGAGTGGTAACCTCTGACACTGTTCTGTGACTGTGCCTCATTGGCTTTCAACAGTTGGAAAAGCACCTTCTCATTTTTAATTTCCTTAGAGAATTATCTTTTTATTGCTATCACCGTTTTATTGTTACTCTTGCCTCTGCCTCGACTCTTTTGTTGCAGTTTTGTTTCCTTGTAGGATATAATCAAGGAGTCTCAGATTCCCTCACTCTAAAGTAAGCTTCCAGCATGGCTGATGTTAAAGTATCAGTTGCTTAGCTGGATCTGAAAATGTGGACTTTGCAGCAGAACCATTTACTGGTACAACATCTCGTGACGTCATTTTCTGTTTTTTTTACTGACTGACTGGTGTGCACAGATCTCAGTCAACACTTCTGAATGTGTCAGCTGTGTGTTAAACCTCATTACAACAATCTGTGTTTGACATGTTTAGAATAGAATGGAATAGAAAATAACATTTTTACTCTTAATGTTATTTATTTATATTTGTTAGCTGTGAAAATAAAAGTTTCAGGTTATGCCGCTGTTTTTGTTTTACTTCCGAGATATTGAATGAATGAATACCTTTATTAGTCTTCCAATGTGGATTTTACAGTTAACAGAGCACCCATCCAAGAAATACAAACAGAGCAAACACAGGAGACAGCTGTCTGGGGTCAAGCCGCCATTAAAGAATCTTGTACTGTGTTCATTATGAGCACCTTACAAGGGTCCAAAAAACACCTCAGCAAAGCACATTTAAAGCCTGGAGAGCACTAAGGCAGGGAGGGGAGGGGCTGTGCCAGGGGAGACAAGTAAGCAGGATAGTGTGGTGTGTAGTGTGTGTGGTGGCGATCCAGATAAGCTGGATAGGCAGCACAGTGGCGCAGTGGTTAGCACTGTTGCCTCACAGTTAGAACACCATCTGGAAGGCCCGGGTTTGATTCCCCCTTGGCCCGGGCCTCTCTCTCTCTCTCTCTCTCGCTCTGTGGAGTTTGCATGTTCTCCCCGTGTCTGTGCGAGTTTTCTCCGGGTACTCCATTTTCCTCCCAAAGACACGCACTTACTGGAGTTAGGTTAAATGCCAATCTAAATTGCCCATAGATGTGAATGGTTGTGTGTCTCTGTGTGTTGACCCTGCGACAGGCTGCCGACCTATCCAGGGTGTACTCTGCCTCTCGCCCTGTGTCAGCTGGGATAGGCTCCTGGTTACCTCAGGCAAAAAAAAAATCCAGTCATCTGAATTTTGGTTGTGTGGTTCGCACAGAAACAGACACTCACTCTTCCAGATTTAATCCATTTTGATTCAGCTTTACTGAGATCTGACAGGCAGCCTTCCTAGGGCCTGAACAGCTGCCCAGATACCAGGTATCCCCAAGTCCAATCTGTGAAAAAGATCCTGGTATAAATATATAAATGCCATGTCCACACAGCACAGCCAGGCAGGTTATCTTCCATCCCCATGGGAATCCATAACATAGCCATCTGGGTATGTAGTTGGACCAGAGCGAAGAGGGTTCTCCTTCTCCCAACCTCCTTGCGATGAGAGTTTGATCATCAGTAGTGTTTATAGAGCAGCTGGCCAGATCCATAATTTAATTTCTAACTCAGGGATGTGTGAAGAGATGCTCTAAGCAGCAAAGCAGCAAAAGCAGGAGAGAAAAACACATCTGTCTGCTCTGAGAGCAGAAAAAAATGACATTGTCTCAGAGCAGTTTAGTAGTTAGCAGCTTACCAACATCTGTGTCTGATATTTCAAACTAAAGCTGTGCATACCCCCCCCCCAAAAAAAAAAAACCCAAAAAAACAAAAACATTTATGTATGGCACTAAAAAAAATAAATCGCCACCCGTAACTCGAAATTTCGAGTTATTAACTCAAAATTTCGAGTTACGGATGGCGATATTAACGCGAAATTTCGAGTTAGCACAGCCAATCGGGATGCAGGAATGGATGAACGTCATTTCCTTGTTACCGGAAGCAAGGGGCACAGGCACACTCGTGTAGAGACTGTGCTGCATTTATGCAACATGTTCTATTACGCAGCACAAGTTATGTTTACAAGTTCAGTTTTATATTATGCCATTAATTCAGTAGTGATTTTTTTCTGCACCTCTATTCGTCTGGGTTATGGTGACTATGTTGCTGAAATGAGTGGCCATAAATCATAATACATTTTTATTTTGGACTTCAGTGAAATCAACAAGTGCTCAGCTGTCAGTTGTTTATTGATGTATCAGTAGGCATAAAAGTCTTGTTTCTCCCTTCTTTCATTGCACTGCATGACTGATTTTTTTTATTATTAATATTACAGGTTTTATTTTGGGGGGGTTAACTGTTTTCCCCAATATTTTTTCAGCTTTAAACCTTAATATCTTTGGTTAATAGATTTTTAGGCCACTATGTTCTTATTTAAGAAAGTTTAGGACACGTTTGTAAACCTCGCTGAAAGTACTTAGCAATTTGCTCATTCATGATCAGATCTGTACTGGTAGCTTAGCTGTAGCATTGATAACTGGTGTCTACCGGGTTTTACAAGGAAATGACGTAACAACACCGCGCATCCTGATTGGCTGTGTTTACTCGAAATTTCGAGTTACGGATGGCGATATTAACTCGAAATTACGAGTTACGGATGGCGATTTTTTTTATTTTTTTAGTGGTGGAAACGGGCTTCCATATTTAGGTGTTCCAGATAATCAAATTTTAATTGCATCACAGTCTACAAAACAATTTCAGAGGCCTTGGGGGTCCAGTGGCGTATATCGTGTGTTTATGTTTTATATATATATACACACACACACGTTTAAGACAAATTTCCACTGCTTTATTTATAACTCTGGGCCTTAAGCTGAAACAACCAGTTGGGTTACCTGACAAGAGAGGTGTGCACATCAGCGAGCCTATATAATAATCTATTTTTCACCTGTAGAAAAATTCAGTTCCAAGAGGTGCATTCGATCTCTGGACTGCATTGAGTATTTAAATGGCAATTTGGTTATTTTTCATGCAAAAGCAAAGAGGACACTGTGTAAAATGCAAATAAAAACAATGCTTTGAAAATAATTTGAATACATGTATCTGAAAATAGAAACGTAAAAAACTCAAAATATATTGTTTGTTGAAGAATGGGCTCATTTTAAATGTGATGCAAAGCAACTGAAAAAGGGAACAATAAAAAGATACCTGGTGGAACATATCACAGTTGTTTGTCAGTAATCTAGTTGGATATATTCTGAAGTAAAGACAGGGAGGACCTCAGCACTCTAAAGAACTGTGGGTAAATAGTTCAAAAATGTCTAAGGTACCTCATTAGCCAAACAAATGTCAAGATAAAGAATTAAAACACTGGAATTTGTCTGGTATTAAGGATGTCTTGCTATCTGTTTAAAAAAAATCCTTCTAGGAACACAAAGACTCCAAGAAGCGCACACAGACTTGAGCTATTTATTTAATTAAACATTCATTCACGCTCACTTCAGGATATAATCAAGTATAAGTTAAAAATAACAACAAATGTGCAGACAATAGAGAATATTCACACCTTCAACACAGCAAAACAAACAAACAAAAAACCCAACAAGGACAAAAACACCAACTTTGCTTCATTTTTACTTTTTTGATAACAAGTTGTTAAATAAGTGGAAAAAAAAGTTTGTCTTCACATAGCAGTGACTTTGTCCTCTTTCTGGTTATCCATGCTTTTATATGGAACACCTAAAAGAGAAAGCATGACAAAGATATCAGAGCCTCAGACAACGTAAGGACTCTAAACATATTTCGGCGACGATGTTTAGAAGTGCTCAACACATAAGGAGTCTACAGTAACAGAGTTCCTCCAGTAATAAACAGCTGGTTATTAAGGAAACACAAGTTAATCTAACGTCTCAGAATCAGCAGCGTAATACTGCCAAAGTATAACCTTTGTCCACCTGGATTTTTGGAAAAGACTTAATATTGTTTACCTATTTTTTTTAATCCAAAGGCTATTAAAACTGACGTATTTACAGCTGTATTGTTGCTACATTGCTACATTACTACTGAAGTTTGCGGGCATTTGTTTATGCACAGCTCTCTGAAGGTCCTGTTACAGCATTTCTGTGGACGTTCAAGTCTTTCAAGGTGCCCAGGTCCTTGAAAGAGCACAAATCATCACCCCCTTCACAACCACGCTTGACAGCTGGTAAGAGGTGTTGCTATATGCTATGTTTACTTTTTGCCAGAGGTGGTGCTATGCATTACGGTCAGACATTTCAAATTTAATATCATCTGTCCAAACGTTACTGTTCAAGAAGTCGTGGATTGTTGAGTTTTGCAATCCTAAGCTGTGCTGCCATGTTTTGTTTTGGGTTTTTTTAGACATAAGAAGCTTTATCCTGGCAACCCTTCAGAGCCATTTATTCTCCTTCTCTAATTTCATTATCATGACCTTTAACCTTTAACATGCCATGTGATGCCAATAGAGTAAGATGTAGCATTGCATGGTCTGATCTTGAGCTAAATTTACTGGGATGTCAACTCTTGAAAGATTGTGGCACTATTTTAAGACATGTCTGAATGCTCCAGACCAGAAAACTGCAAAAAAACCCCATCTGCTTTTATAGAGGTGCACTTGATGATGATCAATTAATCAAGTGCATTTGATTAGCAGCAGCAGGCTCTTACGTACCCTCTTAATTCCTATGGAACCATAAGGATGTACTGTACTCAGTCCTTTCACATGACTGAGCTGAGTATATTTAAACTACAGTATTGAACGGTTTTGAAAATTTGATTACACATAACTGATAACAAATTACAGAAAAACAGGCAGCATGCCTGTTTTTCCTTTTCCTCAGTCAGGAAATTAAGAAAATGTTTAAAGTGATATCATGGAAACAATACCACTAGCAGTAATAACAAGCATCACAGTAACTAAATGTGCATTATGGTAGACCAGCTAAAAGCTAATTTAATTTCTTTACTGATCCTTACTTTTTGATTTCATGATGAGACTTTTCTCCTTTTTCTTCTTTTGCCTGAGTAGAGAAAAACTGAGTTTAGAGATGTCATCGTGTACACGTATAAGGTTATTATGTTTCGTGTTTTATGAATGTATTTATATACAAGAGCACACCTAGTGGGACAGCAGTAAGGTCAGGAGTTCTTTGAATTTCAGGCACACACACACACACACACACACACACAGACTCACTTGGTTTTGTTCCTGCAAACACACACTATGGTAGTCACAATGATGATGATGACAGCAACTGTGACCAAGACTGCAATTAGGATA
>VUQK01004372.1:2102-13104 GCA_015106715.1 Bujurquina vittata | reverse complement strand
CACATGCGCACACACACACATGCGCACACACACACACACACACACACACACACACACACACACACACACACACACACACAGACTCACTTGGTTTTGTTCCTGCAAACACACACTATGGTAGTCACAAGGATGATGATGACAGCAACTGTGACCAAGACTGCAATTAGGATAATCCACTTCGTTTCTGTAAACACACAACAATTATATTAGAGGCACATATGCTATGTGCTCAGTGAAAAGGCAACAAAACAGACACCTGACATTTTACAATATGTTTTTTTTTTGTTTCTTTTTTCTAGAAACATTTCAGAAAAATAGCAGTAGTTTTGCGACAAAAGTCTTGGAGACTTTGCAGCAGAGGAAGTGAAAAGGCTTTGCTACTGTAGTCTAACTGAGCAGATTTGAATCATAAATGAATATTTTATCAAATGACATTTGCATGAGGCCTCTTAGTGTGCTTTAAACATATCTTGGCAAAAAATGCTACTTTGACTCCTGTTGTGGTGATGTCAACCAGTACAGCTGGCGATGAAATTACACTTCAGCCAATATTGACTGAAACCAGTTTTTAGCTCAAGTTCATCCAAGTGAAATTAGTTCAAAATTTTAAATAAATGGATTATATTTTGTCAAGTTAAACAATAGTTTTTCAAATGTTAGTGTCGTATGTTAAAATGTTTCCATGTGATTTTAGTCTCCTATTCCATCCCTATACGCAGTCTAAATATCACACAAATAGCATAGAAACATGAAAGTCTTAAGAAAATGAGAAATGTTGTGTTTTCAGTTTTTTGTGTTGTCTAAAACGCTGTGCTATCTGAACGCTGTGTTATCTGAACGCTGTGTTATCTGGGGTGTCTCTGCACCTCAGAGACACCCCAGTTACAGAAGCCTTCCATCAAAAACCACCAAACAATTAAAAACTACAAAAATAAACTAGTGAAATCTCAGTTTATTTCCTGGCTGAAATCCTTTTATTTCCTGGTACTGTTAAACATTTGTCCATTTTGCCCTGGTACAAAGGGCTCCTGGTGTGTTGATGTCTTGCTTAAAGTGTGTGCAGCAGACGAAGATACTTGAATGTCAAGCTATAACCATACACGTGTGACACTTGTCTTTAGTTTCATCCTTATTGAAATGTGCAAACTTTAAAGCGAGGCACTAATGCTTGAGGCCATACCCAGTCCTCCGGTGGGTGGTATTATCTCCATCTCGCAGTTTGTGCCTTCAAAGCCTTCTGCACACACACAGGTGTATGTGTTGCTGTCAAAGTCCTGACATGTTCCTTCGTTCAAACAGGGGGTACTGAGGCAGGGACTTGCTGCAAAAAGAACAACACACGTTTACTCTTGTTGACATTGAATGCAGTTAATTTCTTGTTTATCTGTTGCAAACACCAATTCCAAAAAAAGGGATGCTGTGTAATATATTTTATTCAACACAGAAAAAAGAACACATATCAGAAACTGAGATGTTGTGTAATTTTAATAAAAATAATTATGTAATTTTGAATTTGATGGCAGCAACAAGATTAAAAAAAATGGAACAGGGCCATGTTTACCACCATGTAACACCCCCTCTTGTTTTGTTGTAGACCACGTAAAATGACAGCGTGGGGTCAAATGATGTGCCTACTGCGCAAAGGTCGACAACTTTTTTCACAGTCAGTCACTACAAACCTCCAACCTTCAGATTAGCTCCAGAACAGTGTGTGGAGAGCTTCATGGAACGGGTTTCCATGGCTGAGCAACTGCAGCCGAGCTTTACATCACCAAGCACAACGTAAAATGTAGGATGCAGTGGTGTAACCCATGCTACCGATGCGCCGTATAGCAGTGCAGACATGTTCTCTGGAGTGACAAATCAAGCTTCTCCATCTTTGGAGTGGGTTTGGCAGTTGCCAGGGGAACAGTATTTGCCTGACTGCACTGTGTCAAGTAAAAAGTTTGGTGGAGGGGGGGGATTATGATGTGGAGTTATTTTTCAGGAGTTGGGCTCCAGTCAAAGGAACTCTTAATGCTTCATGATACCAAGGCATTTTGGACAATTTCATGCTCCCAACTTTGTGGGAACAGTTTAAAGAGGCCCTTTCCTGCCTTAGTGCACAAAGCAGGATTCATAAACACATGGATGAGCAGGTTTGATGTGGAAGAACTTGACTGGCCTGCACAGAGTCCTGAACGTAATCTGACAGAACACCCGCATCATTGTCTGATCTTACAAATGTGAGTCTGGAAGAATGGACAAAAATTTCCCAGAAGAGTTGAGGTTGTTATAACTGGTGGACCAACATGATTTTAAACCATGGATTAAGAAATGGATGTCACTCAAGTTCATATAAATGTGAAGGCAGAATAGCAAATACTTTTGGCAATAAAGTCTAAGAAATCCACAAGAAATAATAATTAATAAAGTTGCCTTTTGCAGAGCTCACTATAGGCCAATCTCCAACCTTCATTTTCTCTCAAAGATTCTTGACAGAGTAGTTGTAAAACAGCCAACTGATCATCTGCAGAGAAATGGTTTATTTTAGGAGTTTCAGTCAGGTTTTGTGGTTTGCAAATGATCTTTTTTATGGCCTCTGGCAGTGGAGCCCACGATGCAATTTATATTTATTCTTCCTTCTGAGTTAATCCTCCACTCTGCATTTAATCAGTAGTTATTAATCTCTGGCCATCTTCCACAGCATGTCTTTTGTCTTGTCTCCCTCCCCTCACCCTCAACAGGTCACGACCCCTCCCTGGGCCTGGTGCTTCTGGCGGTTTCTTCCTGTTAAAAGGGAGTTTTTCCTTCCCATTGTCGCCAAATGCTGCTCATAGGGGGTTATTTTGATTTGGGGTTTTTTTCTGTATTTTTATAGGATCTTTACTTTAAAATATAAAGTGAGGCGAGTGTTTGTTGTGACTTGGTGCTATATAAATAAAATTGAATTTAACTAAAACTGACAAAACCACTGCTGTCTGTCGGTGGTACATGCCCTGCGAGGTCCTGTCCTTCTATGATGGTTATGGTTTTTTCATCTTCTTGATCAGTGATGTACTCGAGGATCTTTGTTTCATTCTGGATAGCGATTCTGATGTTTACTAGTTCTCAGCCTTATTCCTTCCACTTCCAAAGGAGCTTTCTTGTCTTGATGTCAGCAGCTTCTAGCTCCTCCTTTGCCAGCTTATAATCAACAGGAATTGATAACCTGGACCCTTTTCTTCCTATTCAGCATACTCCTCTGGACCTGCCTCACTCTCTGCAGGTATTTGGTGGTCGTAGCTTTTGTAATGGTTTTCATTTGTCTGTGAGATTCCAAGGTAGTGCAATCCCCTCAGTTCTGTCTACCTTCCCTCTCTCAGTTACCAGCCGACTTCACTTCTCTGGTCTGAAAGACATTCAGTGTTGCTACTGTAGCTCCTAGTGGTGTGGATCAGTGAATTTATGTCTTGTTCACCCCGGCATACAGTTTGATATCATCCATGTAGAGAAGGTGGCTGATGTTTGCTCCATTCCAGCCAGTCTTGTTGGATCATTAACTGGCTCAGGGGGTTTAGGCCTATGCAGATCAACAGCGGGGACAGAGCATCCCCTTCGACTGTGTCTAAATCAAGGTTAAAGACAAAGGGTGACTGTGCTTTTGAGGTTGTGGCCCCCAAGTTGTGGAATTCACTCCCACTAGATTTAAGATCTGTTGGTATGTTATGTTATGGTATGGTATGTGTCTATATCTTCATATTTGAGACTCTTCCTTGGATATCTGCCATTATAGGTGTGTGTGTGTGTGTGTATGTATATGACAGGTTTATGGTCTACTGCGTGATTACTAAAGTACTCCTGTACCTTTAAAGCAGTCACGTTTCAAGTCGTAGATGGTGCAGACATAACCGTCCGGGCAGGTCTTGGGCTGGCACACAACACCGGTGCTGCCACATTCACAAGACTGAGAGCAGTCCTCAGTTACAAACTTCTCTTTCAGCTGTAAAACGGAGAGAAATGAGACCTCATCATCATATGGTCGCATACACACACATTCAGTTCTATGACTGAAGGCCACTTACAGGGTAGTATCTGTTGAGGAAGGTGCAGCCACACTGTGCATATGGAACACAAGTCCCCTCACTCATGACAAAGCCAGCGGCACACTGGCAGCCTTCCATACAGGAAGTGGTTTCACACTCAGAGGGTGCTGCCAGGTCAGCACAAGAGGAAGGACAAGGTGTCATACAGGGGGAGTAAGTGCTGTTGGCAGCACAGGAGAGGGCTAGGAAAGAAAGAAAGAAGACAGAAAACCCTGTGCTATGAAAAATGTTGGATCATTTGCACTCTTTCACTTTATTTACTTAAAATAAAACATTGCAACAAGGTGTACTGTCATGCTGTAGAGATTTCTCAGTTGCAGGTCTCACTTTACTTTTATACAATATTAACATTTATAGGTTAGGACCTCATTTGTCATTATCATTATGGGACAATGTGCAGATTTTTCAAATGTATCCAAAATATCTAAAATGAACCTAAACTGCATCACCACATAAGACTCTCCCAGAACACAAATCAATGGAAGTCAGGGATGGTAAGGACAAAACATTAAAAGCTACATTCTAAAACTTACTTTTCTGACTGTTTTGAAAATACAGCTTTTATTGCCAAAACATAATTGGAGGTAAATGAGCCAAAACTTACAACTGGTGATGTGAAGAAACAGATTCTTCACCGTATTTTTTTCCCATCTGATGTAAATGACGTGCAAAATTTCTTACCACAGTCCAGCTGCTGCCTCCAGGATCCTAGTACAACTCCAGCCTCCTGACAAGCTGCAGCATACGCTTCATAACTGGCACAGCGCAGAGCTGCACTGCCACTCTCAGCACACAGGTCAAACACACAGTCACTAAAAGGACAAACATGCATACAATGAGCATAAGCAAAAGCTGCTAACTCACACATACACATGTCATAAAGATGTAATCGTGTGTCTCATGTATTATATTGTACATGCTCAAGTTAACGTTGTGCAGAAATTGTTTCCAGAGGACGTTTCACACACACCCTCCTTAAATGCAGACTACTTACTCCTGGTAGATTTTGGGTGGCAGAGTGGCATGACATGCAGCAAATGGCCCACTGGAATCAGACAGAGCTCCACACTGAGTCACACTGCTGTAGTCATTGAGCTCTGACTGAGAGCACTCTGATACCTCAAATCCTGAATCTGGATCATTTTCAACCTCTCGCCTAGAGACAGACAAAAGGGAACTGGAACTGTAATTAAAATTGTTATGTCTAAACCAAAATTTAATTATCACTGAGGTTTCACACTGTAGGAGAAGTTGTAGTAATTGTTTTTATTATCAGAACACAATTTTCTTTGAACGCACCTACTGTAAAATGTCATTTCAACTTTTTTCTTAAAAGTTTCTTAAATATGTCTAGACGATGAATTCATAATTGAAGCACTGGCCCTGGTTATGGTCATACCTGAGGGCATGGTGAGTAATAGGAAGGTTTGAGATCCTAAGTCCATCATCCTGTCGGTCAGTGACCCTCCAACTTTCTCCAAATTCATTCAGATCCCTGACCACTGTCTCATCTGGTTTCATGTACTCATTTCTGGTGATGCCATCGTAATTCCCACATAGTCCTCTGACAGAGTTCTCATAAGTACTCGGAAGTATGATTTCTAATAATAGAAAGAGAGCAGAACAAATTTAACAAATTCATACATAAGCCAAAGAAGGGCTCGGACAGAAGTTTCCTTTTCTTTTACCTCCTCGACTGTTGCCATCAAAGCGGACAGTTAGTCCAAAGTCAGTGGTGAGCTGGACCTCCCTGGAGTTCATTGTAATGCTCAAACCATCAACTGGTGTGACAGGAGGTGCTACACGCTCCCCATTCACCTAAAGGAGATAAAATATCTGTATCATACCATTTTTACTCGAAGAAATGGATAAAATCCTGTACTTCATGAAACAAAAACACAGCTGACCAGGACAGTCTTCTTCTGCAGGAACTTAACATTCACGCTGTAAACATCAATGTGCATCTGGTCCAGGAATGATACCCTTCTGTTCCCTCCACGTCTAACGTTCTTTCCCCTCACTGCCAGGGGTGTCAAGTAGCTTGGCAAGCTGTGGCTCAGAGTAAGTACATAGGTGTAGGGACCTTGGAAGTGATGTTTGAAACCATCAAATGTTTGGTAGTGAGGATCCCCAGAGATGCTGCACTTATCAAACTCTAGAAAGGATGATAATATAAAAGGAATGATCTTATTAGTTTATATTCAATAAATGAAGAGACGTGTTGCCATTTTCCATAAGATTTAAAGTCATTCAAGCGTGCCAGAGTGGTGGACTCACTGATGGCTTTGCAGTAGCGGTTTCCGTACTTGTCCAGGACACACTTTGTATTCGAACCACAGCTGTGGTTCTTACATATGATTTCCCCTCCAGGGTTACAGGAACATGACTCAGTACAGTTGTCTGTTAGCCACAAGTCTCCCACCTGCACGCGCACACACACACACACACACACACACACACACATCAGTGTGACTATATAAGAATTGTTACATCTGGACTTAATGAAATGGTTTTAATTCAACTTTACTCTCTTTCCTAAAGACATTGCTTAAATTATTTGTTTTTTCCAACAAAAGGTAACTAATAACTTGACTTATTTTTTAAGCAAAATTGAGAGCCCCCACAATATTATGAATACTTTTATCTATTCTATACCTATTAGTATAGAACATAGATTTTGTTTTTGTCTTCATAAATATCTGTAACAAAGTTCATCTGAATAGTCAGTCCTTAAAACCTTCATGTGCTTTTGATTTCAGGGTGTTCTATTATTGAATAAGTCCATCAACTAGCGGCAGTATGGGCAGTGCAACACTCACATCATGGTACTCTCCGTTTGGGTCCAGACAGCCACACTGGTCCAGAGAAACACATTTGCTGTCACTGAGGACATAGCCGGCATTGCACTGGCAGCCCTCGAGACAAGCAGTTGGAGGAAGATGGCAGAAGACAGGGAAAAGATCAGAGCATGTGGGGGGGCAAGGGGCTGTGCAGTCTGAATAGTGGCTGTTGAGAGGGCAGGGCAGGGCTGCAGAGAGGAAAGAAAATTACAGTAGGTAAGAGAATCAGAGGTATCAAACTAGGATCTTATCTTTATTGAAGCTTCACTGTAACTTACGGCAAAAGGTGCCATTTCTCCAGCTGATGGTGACTCCGGCGCTCTGACAGACCTGAGCATATGCCTCCACATTATCACAGAGTGTAGCCTGCATGCCATCGTACTCGCACATGTCATAGATGCAGTTGTTCAGAAAAACCTCAGGGGGCACTAGAGAGTGGCAGGGCTTGAAGCGATCGGAGAGAATGACCTCACCACACTGAGCCTCGTACAGCTTCTCTTCTTCTGCGTTACAGTTTGGGTGGATGTCTGGACGAGTGTCTGGCTGACAACTGAAGAGATGTTTGGATGGTTTAATCAGACTGTGGCACTGTTATGTCTGTGTGACTGAACTGCTTAATTAGTTCCAGATTATGTAGTTTACCCAAAGTCAGCAGCATGCATTTGATTAATCACGGTAACCAATATATTCTGTAAATATTAATTAACATTGAAGGATTCAAAAAATATCGTTCAGGTGCTATCTACAATAGCACAAATTTTAATATTTGATCAAATACCCAGTTTTGAAAAAGTGGTTATTTATGTTTATCTCCTCCTGGGATTTAGCTAGGAATCTTTCCCTTGTTAGGTGAATGTGTAAACCACTACTATGGAGTCAAATCTAACTGTTACCCACTGACCCAGGGTCACTGTCTCCACTGTCTTTCCAGCTGTTGCCCAGTTCAATGACATCCTTGGCTGGTTTCTTGTTAGGCATCAAGTTATCATCAGACGAGTTTTGGTTGTAGTTCCCACACATGCCACACACCTGAAGAAGAGGCCAGTGGAACAAGGTTATTGCGGTGTTTGATGTGCTGAAGAACCTCCACAAGGTTGCATTGTGCAATATGGTGCAAGCAACTACGACTCCCATTAGAATCGTACAAAACTTGTAACCTTTTATGTTCTTATCTCACTTGGCATTGAAAGAGGTGGTCTTGTGTTTTAATACCTTGTCATAGTATTCTCCAGGAATTGTGATCTCTAGGTGATGCACTCCATCAAATTTCACCTGCAGACCAAAGTTTGTGTCCAGGAGACTGTAGGATCCACTGGTTATCACTTTGGCTCCAAACAAGTCAATGGAAACTGGAGTTCGCACCCGCCGTTCATTCAACTAAGCACAGAAAAGTGATTTTTAAAAAAAAATAAAGTATTTAATTGCCTCTCTTCAGCACATGTAATTGATCATAATTTATGCTGCATACCAAAACTCTGCGGCTTTTTTGCAGCTCAACAACAGTGTCAGATGACAGGTAGACTTTCACAGAGCGAACATAGGATGCTTCTGGTTGACCACGTTCCTCGTTCTTAGCCACTATTTTGAAGGGAATGACCTGGGTGGCATTACACACCTTT
Source organism: Bujurquina vittata (assembly GCA_015106715.1). Classification (NCBI taxonomy): domain Eukaryota; kingdom Metazoa; phylum Chordata; class Actinopteri; order Cichliformes; family Cichlidae; genus Bujurquina; species Bujurquina vittata. The sequence goes on along the minus strand of VUQK01004372.1, from coordinate 4,581 downwards.
AAAATAAAAATATATTTTTTTAGGATCCTTTTCAAAAGCCAAAGCAGCATCACAGGAAAATCCATCAGTTGTGTATAAAATTATGTAGGATGCAGTTAAACTCATTCCACACCTCCACCAGAGTATATGTGCAGGTCCCCATGAATGTATGCATTACACCATCAAAAGTGTAGTAGTGTGGATCTCCAGCTACATGACACACTCCGTTACCTGATGTAGGATATGAGACTCAGTAAAAGATCAAAAACATACTTAATGTTGACACAGCTTCATCTAAAGTGACTCTTTGATTATCCAGTCCTTTGTTCAGTTTACCTGTAGAGTGACAGCCTAGTACTCCTTCCACCACTTTACACTCTTGTGCAGGGCTGCATTGCCAAGGTTCACAGGTGATGTTGTGATTGCCAGTACACATACAGCGCTCTGAACAGTCAGTCTCTGTGAACCAAGTGTCTCCAAGCTAAATGTGCACATAAAGAAATTTAACACACAATAAGATAAAACATTTTTTTTTTTGCAAAAATTAAGGTCTACCAAAGCACACCCACCAGCCTGTAATTTCCATCATCATCAGTGCATCCACACTTGCTGAGTGGGACACATTTGTCTCCACTTTGGATGAGGCCAGTGTCACAGATGCAACCCTCCACACAGGGCAGATTGCAGGAGCCACCAGGGCCTGCAGGGTTCTGACAGCTGGGCTGAGGGCAGGCAGGTCCACATGGGGTATAATGACTGCCTAGGGGGCACTTCAGAGCTGGAGACAGACATTTAGAAATGAAGGCTATTTTTATATACAGGAACTGTATTATAGCAATACTGATAACATCTGTGCAGCTTATCCCAGTAGTCAAATTTGATCATCTCTTTTTGAACCAGAACAGGTCCTTAAGCTGAACAGTATTGGTGCTCCCAGCAGACTCTAAAGCTTTTGAAAGATGCAACCCAGAGAAGGTGAGGTCAATAGGAATATATAATCTGCTCTGCACTATTTTCACCAGGATTCTTCTACTGAAAAAAACCAAAAAAACAAACAATTCACTAAATGTTGGTAATTTCATTGAAATCAGTCAGCTGAGAGGGTCTGAAAGATCTGTTTTATGTTTTTGTGGACCAAAAACATTCAAGTCTATGTAACCTTTGGTAGGCACAGCATTCCACTGGTCACAGCAGAAATGAACTAGCATATCCTTCACTACTAGTAGTAGAGAAAGTAGCAGATATCCTGGGTGTATTGAATAGATCATGAGCATTTTATTATATTGCACTCCAATTTTCACATTTACAAGGATCATTTTGTAACTTATTCCTTCACATAGTGAAGAATCTGGATTTGAAAGCAAAAGCACCACATCTTTTCAAAGCAAATACTAACATTATGACACTTCGAGGTGAACTCAAGTAAACGAGCATCAGCACAACTAAAAAGTTAATTCTTCTGCTCTGGGAACAGTTCAGTCACACACAAAGACCCTCCGTTCCTAAAACGCTAATGAAGATACAGGTTCATCAGGAAAACACCACATAATTTGATTGTTACTGTAGTAAATAATTTGGCAACAATAGGATGAAATGCTGTTTGTTTTCTTTACACACACAAAGACAAACAAAACTCACGGCAGAAGGTATTGTTCCTCCATACGATGGGGTGTCCTGCAGCAGCACATATGTCAGCATAGCTCTCTATGGCCTGGCACAGAGCCACAGTCTCACCTCCAGTGGCACACATGTCGAATACACAATTCGTGAAGTATGGCTCGGGGGGTACAATGGAGTGGCAGGGCTTAAAGATTCCTGAGGTTAAGATCAAAGATAGAGCAAGATGTAGTCAAAGTGAGTGCTAGAGAAACTAATTTTACTCAGGGATCATGTTCAACACACTGTCAAGCTACACTTTTATCAAAGGGGGCAGCCTGAAAGGTTTTAGGGTAAAATGTAAAGATTGTTTTAGTAAATATGAAACCTTTGGCAAAGTTGAAGGGTGGGGGGGTGGGGTGACTGTGAAGGGCTTACTTCACCTAACAACATATATTTAAACATCCCCAAGCCAATATCATTGTGTTGTTTTGTAATACCTGCAGACTTTATTATATAATTTTCCAAGCATCACTTCCACAGTCACTCAGCAGGAAAGTTAGACTGAACACAGTCGCACACACTCCCTGCTGTGCTGAGTTTCATGATTTGGCCCTTATTAGTTGTGATGACATTGGGCATAAAAAGTAGAATGGCTGGTATCTCAACATAATGCACTTTGTGCACACATACAGTGTGCATTAACTGAGAACAGCAATGTCCATTCACCATTTTGTGTGTGTGTGTGTGTGTGTGTGTGTGTGTGTGTGTGCGCGCGCGCATGTGTGTGTGTGTGTGCATGTGTGCGTGTGGCTGCGTGCGTGTGTGTGCATACCATTGGGATCAGTGATCATGCCACAGCTGGTGGGCTTCTTGGCTTCCTCCTCCACTTCTTTATCACAGT
>VUQK01004365.1:2986-24845 GCA_015106715.1 Bujurquina vittata | reverse complement strand
GGGAGGGAGAGAGAGAGGGAGGAGGGAGGGAGGGAGGGAGGGAGCGAGAGAGGGAGGGAGAGAGAGAGAGAGGGGGGAGGGGAGCGAGGGAGCGAGAGAGAGGGGGGGGAGAGAGAGAGGAGGGAGGGAGAGGCGGACCTGTGCAGTGTTGGAGGCCCTGTAACTTGAAAGTGAGGTTCCAAACGTCCTTCAGTACGGGCGCACCGAGGAGCTCCACCTGTCAGCAAGCGCCGTCTTTCTCTGACTGGACCCCAAATGACACGACCGGGGGGGGGAATCCTGTTTCATTTCTGCAAGAACCTAAATAACATCACCACAACAATCACTCGCCAATGCGATGCTCTATATGGCTGCATTATAGCTATTGTAGATATAATCAGCTTTATCATGTTTCGTGGAGGGCTGGTACCACCCCATGCCCCCACCCCTCTAACCACACCCCCTGTTAGCTGTTTAGGAATTACAGCCATTTCTATGCGTCTCTCCCAGTTTTCAAAGGCTCAAAAGTAACTGAACAAACGAACATAATTTTTAATGTAAGAGCTGTTTTAATAAAGGATGAAAATCACCTGCTGTCAATGACTGCATGAAATCATGAACATCACCAAATGCTGCATTGCCTCCTGGATCTGCCGGGCGCACAGTTGCTGCTTGTTTGTAGGTCTCTCTGCCTTGAGTTTTATCTTTAGAAAAGGAAAAGCTCTGTTGATGAAAGACTGTTTCTGCCACCAGTAAAAATATTACTTTTTTTTAAAAAAAAAAGGAAAAAAATGCCAAATTTCCTAAAAAATTCAACTTACTTATTCAAGGCTGTGAGCTTTTTGCTTTGGCAGTTTCTAGGCCTCAGGTGGGGGCCGCTTGTTGTACTTCTTAGGCATCCCTTTCTTCATCGCAACGTTCTGCAGCTCTGATAGCTGGCTAACTTCCCGTGGTGCTGCCTTGATCTTTGGCTCTACTCTCCTTTTCCATGCAGGGTGCTGCTCCTTGTGGCTGTCATTCATCATCTGTGATCACATGTAGCATTCCAACAGTTTCCTATTCTCATCCATTGTCCACTTATGTTGCATCCGTATCCTTGTTCCAGGAGCCCACTCATCATCAGTATGCCTTTGTTCCTCAACGCATGATGCGGACCTTGGTAATCTGGGTGACCTCTGGGATGGTATGATTTCAATTATATCTCTTGCTCAAACTAGGCTTGGGTAGCATAGGGGGCCCCAGCGTGAGGACCTTTATTGGATGCATGCCCTGGCCAGGATTTGAAACCCCCGACCTATTGTTCCAAAATTTCACCCTGCCGGGGGAAATCAACATGTTATTTTTGGTACGTTTGTCTGTTTGTTTGTCAACAATATAAGAATAAAACTACTTTTTCAATGCACAAATTTGCACAAAAGGTGCCCATTGACCCCTAGATTGCCCAATTAAACCTTTGCAATACCTGAGTCAAGCTCATAGGTCAATCTTATATTTTTCATGAAAATCTTGTGAACGCAATAACTGGAGAATGATGTGACCCAGCATGTTCAAATGCATCTACTAAATATCTCGGATGTCTTAGTTCTTACCATATTAATGCCAATCACAGAGAGTGACCGCATTCTCTGTGGCTTATTTTTAATGATAATTTTAGCATCTCTTATTCCTGGTTCTTACTCAGCCATTTGCAAGCCACTAAGGCTCATATGCGCCCCATTAAGATCTACTGAGACCCGGCAATTTTGTGTTCTAAGACTTGTGCTTCCAGGGGATTTGTGCCACTCAGAGATTTGACAGCCAGGAAGCTGAGGGGTAGCACTGGCAGCTGACAGTATTTATTTATTTATTGTTCATTGAAAGCATCTTTTCGTGCTTCATTTTGGTTTAAATGTGAAACTAATCCAATCCAGATTTTGGATTTGCAGGCTACTTGAATTTATTGTGTTTTATATTTTTAGCCTATTGTTTGATCAACATGTGATGTGCCGATAAAAAATGTAAGCAATAGGTGGCTCATTCAGAACTGCATTAAAACGCTTTAGGCCTTTCAACACACTGCAGGCTTCTCAGCCTCATAATGAGCGCCTCTTTGTCTTTAGAAGAGCCTGGTAACACGCCAACAAGCCAAACTATGTAATATGAACATGCTAAATGTTACATATATGTCAAATATCTTTGAAAACACCTTGAAGTTTAAAGAAAGTGCATCACCCAGACCAAAATATGAAGTTATATTATCATCATTAGGCAAAGCTAACTACTATTACAATAAGCTTTAACCTAATGCAACATTTATGGCTGAATATAATCTGAAGCCCTGAAATTGCTTCAGTTTGTCATTTCAAATATATAAACAGAATAAAAAAGGTTCACCAGGCAGAAAAAAAAGGATTTAGTTGAATGATGACAGCAGCACAATGCTGGGATTAGATATTCAGCTGATACTTTGTTTCCAAACATAAAACATTATGGCACCCTGAAGGTCAAAAAGGGGCTCCAGTTCCTTTCTGGCAACTGCAGACAAGATGCTATCAGCTGTTACAGTAAAGGTCTGGGTGATGCTCTTCCTTTGAACAGCAAGTAAACCAAAGTAAACTTATAACTGACCTATTTTTTGTATCCATTCTGTGAGGTGTTTGCCTTTATTTGATCCTGGACAGAGGTGATATGAAATCAGGAATACTGGAGCAGGATTGTTCAAATTCATGTATATGTTCAGCATCATAGATGGATATTAGACATTTCTGTTTTGAAACATTTTTATTTCCATTTGTTTTTATTGTTCTTTAATAAGGTTCATAGAATTCTGTGGATCTGGGAAATGAAAATGTCTGAACAAAAGAAAATGTACTAAAAAGGCAAATATTTGTGAAATGACAGCTGTGATGGACCCGAAAAAACCAATAAATGCTCAGAGGCCACGCGTGGAGGAGCACAATGACAAGTTAAAGGAGGGGTATTATGGAAAATCCGATTTGCCTCGTCTTGGAGGATTTCACTGTCAGAGACAATATTTAAATAAAAGCTGGTACTCCTGCTGTTGCAGCTGTTTCTCATGATGAAATACCTGTGCTCAAGCAAGCTAAGAGTGATGCCACTCTCTGGGAGGAGGACGATACCCTTTTATCTGCTGTTTGATTAACATGGACATTGTTGCCGAAAAAGCTAGAAATTATTTCAAAGGGAGTGTCATAAAATTCACACTGGTTTGGTCGGTTTTAAGTTTGCCTAGATTTTTCATGTTTTCCACACTAGAGCTTTGTGGCCACTGCACAAATTAATGACTCCTTCTTTTTTCCTTGCAGAAGTCTATATTTTAAGGCCAATATATAATCAGCATATAATCCACAGGGTGCTTAACGTCCCAGGACTGAAAGAAACACATATGAGTTTAAAGTTAATAAAGCTGATTGGGTCGATTAAGCAGGAAATCACCGAAGCAGTCACAGCCTCGCATGGCCAAAAATGAAGGTAAAAATATTAAAACTGTCCTAACTGAAATGAGAGGCAGACATGACGAGAGGTGGCATCTCATCGTGTAGCATCCAAGGAGGTTTCCAGAGAATTTCCAGCCTTCAAACACTGAGCTCAGCTTACAGCGGCCAGGGCGGACCATAAGCCACCATGACTTCAGTGCAATGCCTGACCTTTGGCTTCTATCCGCAGCTCATGTTGCCGTCTGTGTATTTCCACTCCAAGCAAAGCTGAACACGCTCCAGTTGTGGACGGCGCTGAAGGCCGTGATGTTATTTTAAAGGTGTGTCAGTGCCTTCAATGCGATCTGTTCTGCACTGCAGTGTCATTACTCTGCATAAAGCTATCGTGTTGCCCATGTTTGCTCTGCAGACTGCATGAAAAGAAACAGAGACAAGCAAAGACACAAAGCGACACAGGATATGAGACCATGTTTAATGGCAATACACCGCAAAACGCTTTCACCACTCCAAACGTATCAATCGGTGCTTCTGTCTGCGAGATTGTCTAGTACGTTATGTAACTGTGCGCTGTGCAAAAACAACAACAATGTGCGTTTACAGTAAAGAGGAAGACCCGTGAAATGAAAGGTGCAATAGTGAGGTGGACAGTTTCCCGCTTGTTTTGTTGTCACTCAAGCAGCAGCCACTTCAGTCTTGTGTTTACTCAGTATTAAGGCAAAAATACACCCATGGCCATGTTTTTCGCTCTCATTTTGTAAACAAATGTCCATTTTTTAAAATTAATAAGTCTCTCGTGTTTGCCAACAGGGTAATGTTTCTGTCAGTTTTTAACAGAGATAACAACAGATGAAGTTCACAAAAGTCAGAGTCACGGCAGGGCCCTTAAACAACAAGGTTTTGCTACACTGACAACAGCAAAAGTGCCATTGTAGTAGCGAGTGAAACAACCAGAATATAACAGCACAGACACTATCTCCGCACGACAAGGAAAAGGTGACTGATCACTGACGCAACAGCTCTGATACTACACTGTGCTCACAATATTGCGCAAATGGGGTGATTGTTAGTCTATTAAAAAACACAATGCATGTGAATAGCGCCAGCATTTCTATTATTACTTTCTCCTTCCATTCCAGTTTGCATAAAATGTGCACAACTTCAAGAGGGGATTTTGGGTGCATGTTGCTTAGCTTGATGGCTTATTTTGACACCATGAAAAGGCACTTAACTTCAGACAAGATTTGGGGCAAAATCACAAACGGCGCAAAATGAAAATTAGTCCAATGAGGAAGAGGGCAGTGGGTTCCGGTAACACTATCAAGAGGGAGACAACTGCACTCAGAAATATGACAGATGGGAGCAGATTCCTGTTTCTGCTCTGCTCAGACTGGGGCTCGGAAACCCCTGACGATGTGCTTGGTTCATTCTCTAATAGTGTGTCAGGGGAAACATGCGAAGAACGTTCCTTCTCTTCCCAGGCTGAGACAGACCGAGCTAGGTTTTCACTCACCTCTGTGACACCTGTATTCACTGAGGTCTTCTCTGGGAGCTCAGGTGATGGTAGAGCTTCACCTTCTGCTTTCAGAGATGTCTGAGTCTCAGCCACAGGAGACAAACGTGCAGGCGCACTGGCTTCATCGTGTGCTGCAGACCTGCTGGAACTTTCTGATAATGCTTCAGCAGGTTCACTCAATCCCACTTTAACGTCTCGCTCAAAGCCTTGTGTCACACCGGGAGAAGCGGCGCGCTCAGCAGGCAGTTCAAGGCAAGGATGACTGGCTGGTTTTTCTGTAGCTCCAGCCTCTCCTGTGGTTGTCTCTATGGCAGAAAGACACATGCAAGAGGCCTCTAAAGGGATTTCCTCTCTGCCGGTCTGGGAGATGTCTGATCTGAGTTTGGAGTTTTGTTGGAGAAAAGGATGTGAGGCAGGCGGCGGAGTAGAGGGACTACAGTCTGTGTGCTGCTCAGATGTCTGGTTACCTAATTCACAGTGGAGTCTGGGTAAAGGCTGTGACTTATTTGGCTGGACGGATTCGCTGGGACAGAGTACAAAGGGTGAATTAGTTTGATGCGTGGTTTCGGAAGAGATACAAGGAAGCTGTTCACCTGGGAATACAGCGTGAGCGGACAGCGTGCCATCATCACATGGAAGCTCTTGGTTGGGTGGGACAGAGGGACCCGACGGATGCGCTGCGATCTGCTGAAGTAAAACAGTGAGATGACAGTGATAGCTAGGAGACAAAGGGGGAAATTTGTATTCCACATTAACATTTCACACCGAGGGAAGAAAAGCATTATACTGCATACTAATGCTTTTCTGTGAAAAGGACCTCATGCTGAAGTTTTAACGGGGAGGAAATGCAAACACTTCATGAGCAGTATGAAGAGGTGGACTTGCATCTTTTTCAAAATTGTGGACACGAAAAATGTATAAAATTTATAATGCTTCAACTTTCCCTCCCAGGAATGCAAAACAACAAAGATGCAGTTTAAATATTTATTCCTTTAACTGAAATCCACGCAGCCAATGTGAATCCAAGGGAGAGGAAAATTAGACCGGTGCAATTTCCTTAATTATTTTCTCCTCAATTTTTCCCACATTTGCATAAATTGAACTGATGGTGGCTGTGTGAACAGCGGGGACTGGACCAAATGCAATGCCTAAAAATGCTTATTTACATTTTAACAGGATTTTATTCAAAAAGGGAAAATAGCCATTAGCCAATAATGGAAAAAGAGCTTCCTCTGCTATGAGGCTGGACTGACAAACATTCAAGGTCGTATTGAGATGAAATCATAACAATATAAAACCAAACGACAGACAGGAGATACAGCGCCAAGAACATATGCAAAAGCAAGACGCAAAGGCAGAGAACGACTGAGGTGGAATTTTAACATCATGTTTTATCCTATTGTTGTAATTCCAGAGAAAAATGAAAGATTTACAAAACTTTTAAATGGAAAAACAAGTCACACAAATCATTGCTACATCTAACTGCAATTTTTGTTCAGTTAAATGTCTTAAAAATGTACCTTTTACAACGGTTTTGAATTTGACTTAAGACTGTGTGTGTGTTTTTTTTTTTAGTAAAATGTACAGCTGAATTCATTAATATCAATGTAGTACACGTTATGTTTAATAAAAAGCTTCAGGGAAACAAACTTTTCTCAACTGAATTCAAAATAAAGAGTAATAACATTAATGTTATAAAAAAAAAACACATTTCACTGTCATGTTTTATACACATGTTGGGTTATAAGTTTGTTGGGAATTGTAAAGTTACTCAGTGATGTAAGGAACGAGGAAAAAATTGGAGGAAAGTGATGCTCAGACAGCTGCCGACTGGTTCATCTTTATTTATTTATATTTTTTTAAGGATCTGCCAAAAGGGAAAAAGCATGCATGTGAATGCCGAGGTGAAAAATGCGGATGAGCCAAATGAGTACATGCCTACGGTATATTTGTATTACTGTGAGATATTAATATCAGATCACACGTTATCATGTTATTCTGTTAGGAGGTGAAATGTGATTTTTTTTTAGGTTACATCGAACAAAGGAAACTTTTCTTTCATAACTTTAAATTTATTATGGAAAATAGTATACAGATTTGCACTGAAGCAAAATTGTCACGTTTTCCAGTCCAACAGACTGTTGATGTCATACACAGCACAATTTCACAAGCTACATATGTAACACGCTGAGTGTTTCTTTTCATTATCCTCTTTTTTACTCTGTTTATACACCGCTCTGCATTTAATCATTAGTTGTTATTAATCTCTTCCACAGCATGACTTTTCTCCTCTCTTTCTCCCCTCAGCTCCAACCAGTCACAGCAGTTGATCGCCCCTCACTGATCCTGGATCTGTTGGAGGTTTCTTCCTGCTAAAAGGGAGTTTTTCCTTCCCACTGTTGCCAAGTAGTTGCTCATAGGGTTGTTTTGACTGTTGGGTTTTTTCTGTAATTATTATCTTTGAACTGAATTGAATTGAATTGAATTGAATTGAACACAGTACCATGTTAGCTCCTGCTGTCGTTGTAGATTATACAGAAAAGTTATTTATTAGCAGTATCCCTGACAGCAAGTCAGATGAAGCAATATACATTCACTGGCCACTTTATTAGATACACCTTTATATTTATACCAGGCTGGACCCCCTTTTGTCTTCAGAACTGACTTAATTCTTTGTGGCATAGATTCAGAAGGGTGCTGGAAACATTCATCAGAGATTTTGATCCACAGTGACATGATAGCAGCACACAGTTGCAGAAACTTTTGTCGCCTGGTCATCCGTTTCATGTTTATGCCAAATTCTGACCCTACTACTGAAATGTTGCAGCAGAAATTGACGCTCGTCAGAGCAGGTAATGTTTTTCCATCCTTCTGTTGTCTAATTTTGATGACCTTGTGTGAATTGTAGCCTCCGTTTCCTGTTCTTAGCTGACACACGTGGCGCCCGGTGTGATCGTCTGCTGCCGTAGCCCATGGGCTTCAAGGTCTGACATGTTGTGTATTCAGAGATGCTCTTCTGCATACCTTGGTTGTAATGAGTGGTTATTTTAGTTAATATTGCCTTCCTATCAGTTCCAAGTGGTCTGGTTATCTTCCTCTGACCTCTGGCATAAAGAACACATTTTCAGATGCCACTCACTGGATGTTTTCTCTTTTTTGGATCATTCTATGTAAACCCCAACGATGCCTGTGTGGGAAAATCCCAGAAAATCAGCGGTTTCTGAAATACCATCTGGCACCAACAACCATGCCACATTCAAAGTCACTTAAATCACCTTACTTCCCCATTCTGATGCTCATGTTGAACTTCAGCAGGTCATCTTGGCCATGTCTGCATGCCTAACTGCACTGAGTTGCTGCTGTGTGACCAGTTGATTCTATACTTGCAGAAAGTATACATCATAAAGTGACCAGTGAGTTATAATGATAATTTACTTGAAAGTGTCATGAATGTGTTGCATCATCTACGTTGGTTCCACATTCTGACTTAAACAAATGAGCACCACAGAGCCGGAAGAACAGTTCCCAGCAGGGGAAATCACTCCTTGGACGACCGCACGTGAAAGCACAGTATACTTGTTTATATTTCTGATTTTCACAGTTTCACAGCTGTCCTTTTTTTTCAAAGACTGTGAACCAGTATCGGCAACGTTTCCATACAAAGAAAACTGACAATACACTGGCAGCAGCACAATAATGGACACTAGTACTGACTCAAACAATGGAAACATAAAGGATATTAGATGTGTGGGTGAAAAAATATTAGTATCCTGGATTACTTCAAAATAAATGAGATGTGGATTCAAATCAAAATGTGCACGAACCTGAACAGCATGCATCTTTATATGAATACAATGAGAAACTGACAGACTGACATACAGATCTCGTGCTACAGCAGTGAGAAGCGAGACGTTACCTAAGTTGTTGCTGAAGCTTCAATGAGCTGTGAACAATACAAACAACCAAGCCAAGGATGATAAGGTTCAAAACTTGATCAAAAGTGTTTGTTATGTTCTATTAGATACATGGTTTGTCTAAAGGGATGAAGCACTGAGCCTGCTTACCTGTTAAATGTGAATTTGTCAACAAGTGCATGCAGAGAAAGCTAAGTTTAACAAGTAATTTCCTTAATGTGTGCCCTCTGTTGGCCAGTGAGCCAACATTTAAGCACATTCCAATCAAAATGGACTGTTTTAAACTTTTGAAGGACATGCAGAGTTAATAAAGAAATCATTACCCCTCCTGCCAGCTTACATTTCCCCCTGTTTTACTTTAGCCTTACCTCTACATCGATCTCCGGCTGTACGATGATGGGGCACACAGCCGTAGGCCGGACAAGTCCCGGACACGACTCAGAGGCCCCTGCTTCTTCTGGTATTGCAAAACAGATTCATAAATTATGAGAACGTGTTTAGTAGATTATATTAACCATGCAAAATAATTTTTAGCCTGCATGAATACCACTGTGAGTCTTGAGTAGGTCAAACTGGTGGTAGGAACTTTTATGAAATAATAATGTCTGCTGCCACTGACCCGAATTGTGACAAATGTAGGAATTTAAAAAAAAAAAACTTTCCTCTGTCCTGTAGTGATATTTATATTTTAGTGTGAGCTGCACACCTATGGAGATATCAGTTGTAGAAATATCTGTCTTCTCTTAATATAATGGACCTATAAGGCACTCACCTCGTGTGTCAGACAATTACATTTGAAAATCTCAGCAGCAATGACTCTTTCCAGAAATAATGACCCAGTTGCATAAAAAAAAATAAACTCAGCAAACTGTGGTGTGAGCAGTTTCATACAATAACTTTTTTACTTTGCTGGTGTTCTCCTCGGCTGAGCTTGTACTGTTGGTGGATTTGGATGGTAGAAGTAGAATTTTGTGTGGAATTTTCTTCAGTAACTGGGTCATGATTTCTTGAAAGAGACAATGCTGCTGAGTTATTCCAAATGCATTTATTTTTTGGAGCTCTGAGCACCGGAAAGAATTTGCCAGTTAGTTTAATTTTATCTAAGGGAAGCTAAACATATTATCAACCCACATCTCCAAATGTTGGCCATCCATGCCAAAGCAGTCTATAGTGAAATCCCTGCTAGAAAATAAAATTGTCCTGTACCCATTTTAAACATTCTGTTTTAATGTCTCCTACGAGTCCTTATAATATCAGTTATTTCTTTTTTTCTGAATAGTGATTGTGTACAAAAGTATTACTTCTATACCTTCTTCCTGTTCCTGCTCGTCCTCTGAATCGTTGTTCATACTGAAAGAGATGAGAGAAATTTGGGTTATAAGAAATCTATAAAGAAAAGCCCAAACCACTCAATAGCACACACTTTGGAGCCAAATGTCTTCATCATTGCACACTTCCATACACAAAGCAGCAGTGCACAGAGGCTTTGTCTGCTTAGATATCAACAATGTGAAAGCAATGCAGTGCATACTAAACATTTGTAAAGAGGGGTCTGACTGAACCATGAGTAGCTTCAATACTGCAAGTGAGACCTGTAAAAAATGTTGGTAAGGTGAACTGAAGCCATGTAGCATGACAGATGATAGTTTACTTTAGTATTTTTGTATTATTAATATTTAAAGATCATTTTGAGCATGCAATTTGAATCAAATATCAAATGCAGTAATTATGTTTGTCTAAAAAGAATGAAGATCATTTTCATGCACAAATTTTAAGTGGCAGAAGGGAAGGTCATCAAAACCATCATCAACACTCTGTGCTCTGGATAATTACATTGATTCATTGTTAATGCAGTTAAGCTGCTAATGCGCTGAAGCAGCCTTTTTCCATTGAATGGAGAGTATCCTTTTGTATTGTATTGCCCATTTTATACAGTTCCTGCTCTCCTGCACCACATGGGCATTTCATTAAAATAGATAGCAAGATAGAAATTGGAAATTTGTTCACCAGTGGTAAGTACAAGCACAAGACAATCCATTAAAAGTCATATTCAGTATGACAGCTGATGTATCAGATGGAATTCTGGTGATAGCAATTACTGGAGAATAAATTGAAATAAGGAGAATAAATGTATATTAGCTGACTGCATAACCCGTGCTTATCTGACACTAATGAAAAGTGATCAAAATCATGAAACAGAAGTGGTCTCTGAAGGTTTTTCCTTGAGAGAGAGAGAGGATGCAACATTGCCAAGAGACCAGCAAATGATGCCAGAAGAAGTAAAGGTCACGACATGTGATGAGCATGTGACAAGAGCTACAGAATTTGTTTGTGCTTTATGTGCTTACTGCACCTCCAGTTTTATTTGTGAGGGGCTGAGGGTCCTCCGCAGTATCTTGGCTGTTCCTAGGACAGAGATATCAGATGGCGTTCCTTGAATCTGCTGGAGCCATTCTCCCAGTTTGGGGGTCACTGTCCCAGATATTCCAATTACCACAGGGACCACTGTTACCTTCACCTTCCACATCCTCTCTAGCTCTTTTCTCAGCCCTGGGTGTTTCTCGAGCTTATTGTGTTCCTTCTTCCTAATGTTGCTATCACTTGGTACTGCTACATCTATCACTACGGCCTTTCCCCCCTACTTGTCCAGGACAGCTATGTCCGGTTGGTCAGCCATCACTAGTTTGTCCATCTGTATCTGGAAGTCCCACAGTATATTAGCTCGGTCATTTTCAACCACCCTTGAGTGCGCATCCCATTTTGACCTCAGGACTTCGAGGCCATACTTGGCACAGATGTTCCTGTGTACCAGGGGTATTCAACTCCAGGTCTTGAGGGCTGGTGTCCTGCAGGTTTTAAATGTGTCTCTGCTTCAACACACCGGAGTCAAATATAGAAGTCATTTGCAGGACTCTGGAGAACTTGACTGCATACTGAGGAGGTAATTCAGCCATTTGATTCAGGTGTGTTGGATCAGCGACACATCTAAAACCTGCAGGTCACCGGCCCTCAAGGCCTGGAGTTGAATACCCCTGCTGTATACAATGTGAGCCACTTAGTTATGGTGTTCCATGTATGCACCCCTCCTAGTATCTTGCACTCTGCTGTTATGCGCTGTATTGTCTCAGGGGCATCTCTGCATATCCTGGACCTGGGGTCTTGCCTGGCATGGTAGACTCCAGCATCTATCAGTCTTGTGCTTAGAGCTTATTCCTGCGCTGGCATGATTAGCGCCTCTTTACTGTCTTTTAGTCCACCTTTGTTCAACCATTGGTACAATTTTTCAATATCAGCCAGTTCTTCTATTTGCTGATGGTACATTCCATGCAAGGACCTGTCCTGACTCCTCAGGACTTGCCTTGCTCTCTGCAGGTACTTGCAGTACATGCAGTACAGCAGTACAGCAGCGGGGACAAAGCATCTCCTTGGTAAATCACCCACTTGATGATGACTTGTGCAATTGGCTTGAACTTGCCCTCTAGTGTTGTTTTCTACATCTCCGCTGGATTTCTGATGAAGGCTCTTAAGTTCCTATTGATCTTGTACAGCTTTAGGAATTCCAGGATCCATGTTTGAGGCATTCAGTCTTAGGCTTCCTTGTAATCAATCCAGGCAGTGTACCAGTTGGTCAGTCTGGTCTTACAGTCTCGAATTACTGCTCTTTCTACTAGTAGGTGGTGCTTTGCCCCTCTTGTGTTACTGCCAATTCATTTCTAGTGCTCTTTCTACTAGTAGGTGGTGCTTTGCCCCTCTTGTGTTACTGCCAATTCATTTCTAGGCCCTGCTCATGTATTGAGTCATGTGCCCGTTCATCTTAGGTTCCATGTTGTTCTGAGGCTCCAGCTCCAGCCTTTGTGGAGGGGGGTGGGGGGATGCTGATCTCATATTGTTCCCCTTCCACTGAGCGTAATGGCAGTAGTAGTGGTTCAGTGGTTTATTCTCCTGGCTCCTCTGCCTCTGGTATACCTATTCAAGCAGTTAGCCAAGGCTCTTTGCTTGGCAGTTTGTAAGGCTTCAGGTATGGGCAGCTTGTTGTACTTCTTAGGCACCCCTTTCTTCATCACACCTCTGCAACTCTGAGAGCTGGATATTGTGGCTCCCCCTTGCTGTAGCTTTTGCATTGTTCCACAGCAATCTCTAGTTACAATAGCAGTTGTTTCTTCCGGATGTTGGAACACTGAGCAACTAGTTGTTTTCCTGTTACTCTAGATGTTGGGTGTCAAAGAATCCATAGATCCCACATCCACATAGCTGTGTAGTAGCATTCCAACAATCCCCTATTCTCATCCCTTGTCCCCTTTTGCTGTATCCATATCCTTGTTCCACTAGCCCTGTCAGTATCCCCCAGTTCCTCAACATCCAATGCGGACCTTGTTAGTCAGTTATGTGTCTTTTGCTCATCTTCTCTTGGGTGGCATTGGAGCCCCTTACTGGATGCATACCCTGACCAGAATCTGAACCGTGTCCTCAGCAAGCAAGCAAAATCCTTTGGACTTTTTTGGAAAAATAAACAAATTGACATTAAAAGAGATCTATTCCAGCCCCATATTTTTATTTCTGGACTTTACTAGAGTAGCTTTCCATCATTCACAACTCAAAATAATCTCATACTGGGCCTTGGTGAACCTTCCTCCAGTACCTAAAACAAGATGTTCAAGTTTCTTTTCTTATAAAACAACTTTATTCTGATTGGCCAAACAGAAGGTGTGATCAGCAAGTGGTTCAAATATCATACAGATCCAAAAGAAAAACAAACTTCTTAAGGCCTGATCTGTGACATTGTTTGACTCGGGTCAAGATGACAGTTTGACTAACTCAGCAACTCAGGGTGTTTATGACAGATGCCACTGAAATAGACGTCACTATTACCTCTTAGCTATTACTATACTCACTACTAGACACAGGACTTTAATGTCGTCACCACCCTCTTAAAATAATGGTCCAGGTCATTTTTTTAACAAAAGTTTTACTTTTGCCTAAATCATCATATTTTCAATGTTTGTCAGTTTTTTTATATTTTCTGAAAAACCTGGAAAAAATGGCTATCATTTTAAGAGCGTGACAATATGTGGAAATGTACTGGCTAAATATCACTAATATCAACAGAATATAATACATTCTAATTTCTAGACTTGCTTCATCCCATAATAAACTTTCCCCCTACTGGCTGCCTTGTTAATATGTTAAAAATATAATTATCAACTAACTTCAAAGCACCTAATCAGTCTGTAGTGGCTGTAATGGTGGGGACATTGATACAGATTCTGCTCCCCAACCAACTGCTTTTCAATCAGTGACTCATCCATCCCTAATAACCCATCAGGCTCCATCCTGCTTCCAAGCAGCTGCAGCAGTGGATACCTATATGACAAGTGCATCACTTTACATTCAGTTTATTCTCTTTTCACCTCCTCACAAGCTTGGCGTCTTTAAGCAGCTATTTTTCTTCACCATCAGTGCACATTGTGAGATTTATCATACACTTTCATGTTGATATTACAGTAAATCAGGGGATTAGCTGAGTTCAATGGAGTAGCGAAGGAAGCAAAGGGGTCTGTGTGCCAGCCTCTAATTACGAAAGGGAGCGAAGCCAATCTGTTCCTTTGAAATGGTGCTGCTCCCCCAATGACTGATAGAAAAGGTCAGAGGTAAATTTTAGTGCAGGGAAACGCCATGGCTAAAAACAACACCTACCCTTTGCCTATTTTGAATGCCTCAGAAACCACTGGGGGATTGATATACTGAGCAGAGAGTGTTCTTCCAAAAACCTTGTTCTATATCTTGCTGCAGACTTGAGATCGTAAAAAGTAAAACCATTCATCGGAAAACTTTATGAACTCAATTAGGTAGCTTTCCCATCGTCCTTATGCTCTGATTATGCAACAGACTGAGCCTCTTTGTTTTTTAAAAGCCTGCTCTGCTTTAGACTTGAGTTTTTTCTGGGCTAGATGCAGTCTCCGGGCAGAACCACTGCATCAAGCTGAATACTCATTTCAGGCACAAACCTCTCAGTGAATTAGTAAGCAGGCGTAGCTCTGTAGCTGTTGTCACCTTTAGTTCATCCCTATCTTTTCTATTACTAATATGAAAGCTATCCCAATTATTTCTTTGCAGTGAAGCCTTTTTGGCCTTTGAGCATTCAAACTTCTCCGCTGATTAATAGGATGGATAGCCTGCGAGGGCCTTAAGCTGACTGAAGCTTGACCGTGACCTTGTGAATTTATGGATGTTTCAGATACAAGGAATGGGAGGCAGACAGTAGCCATAATATTACACCGGCCACCTGCTAAGTCTTTGCCCTCTGGACTGTGTTTGACTGACAAAGTGTGGCAGGAAATGTACCTGTAAGCTTTTGGAGGTTTCAGGATGCTTTTCTTTTGTTGTGTGCTGATATTTGTATGAGCTGAATCATCTTCATAGGTCAGGAGCAGAGTTATCACATAGTTCATGGAGGAGTTATTAGCCCAGTAATCACCATCAGAAGTTTCATAGCGAACAACGAACTCAATGCGAGAGCCATGTGTGGTGTAAGGTGGCGCAAAAGACAGCTTGAAGGAGAACTTGTCAGTCTCTCCATCGTGAGATCCCTGGACATACTCTGCTGGGTGATCGAAGTAAGTAGCCCAATTGTCCATTGTCGATCTGACATACACTGCTTTGTGGAAGGAGATGTTCAGGACTCGTATTACCCCCGTGAAGGCGAGTGGCTCATTCTCAGCTGGAGACATCTGCTCAACCTCCACTTTATTTGTGCGCACAGCCTGCAGCAGGGCATTACCGGTGGGTCCATGAAACTCTGGGTGCACATGATAGGTTGGCTCTCGCTCTGGCTTTCGATACTTTGCCTCCTCTTCCTCCCACTTTGCAGTAGATTCCTCTTCGTCCGAATCAAAGGCAACAAATTCCTTCACATCCACCAGATCCCCACCTGTTGTATCAGCAAATGACACTCTCTTCCCTGCGGACAGCGCCAAGTGGATCCGCATATACTCAGCGGTCTCATCGAAAATTGACGCACCTCGCTTTCTAGGCACCGGGGAGCATCTTGGGATGAAGCGGACGTCCTCGGTGTCATCATCATCATCGTCATCATTCTGGTTATCTTCGGCGTCCATGGGTGACCTACTATCTGCGTCCTCGCCCGATCTGCCCGTTTTTATCGTTTTAAAAAGGCCCTCTTGGCTTGGTATGGTTAAAAAAGACATTTTTTTGCAGACGTGTACACTCAAAAGAGCCGAAGACTACATATGGCGTCTCCAAAAAAGCTATCAAACACTCATGATTTGCGCAGCTGTGGTCAGTGATGATCCAGCGCTGTCCCTGCGTTACGCACAGAGCCCCTTCAGTCAGCGTGTGGCGTTAAATGTCACCCATGGAAAGCTTGCCTTTACTGCCAACCCTTGTGATAGCGGATCCCCTAGTTTTACATGACTTTATGCACCGCAGTTTGGCTGCTGTCGTGTACGAGGCAGTCCCTAATTTTAGCAGTGACCTACCGGGTTTCCATGCCCTAAATTCGTTTTTTTAAGTTGGTATAATCCTACGGCCCCCCCTTGTTCTGTTTGGTTTGGCCTGGCTAAGCGCCTGCTACTGGAAACGGGATATTAATATCATAAATGCCAGCATTAGAAATATAGACTGCATGCGTGTTTATTGAAACATCTGTAGACACAGTCAGGTGGGAATTATTATTTCGAGATGGTTTTTACAAATCCCCTTCTGCAAACCTAAATTTATCACATATTTGTTTAGAATTTAGGGCATTTTAATTCCATCGCACTGGTGAAAGTTTGGCCATTCATCATGCTACTGTTCAGTTGGACTGTTTAAAGTATGACCCACCCTAACAAAAATATTAAATTATAATCTGAGCATTTTAAAGGAAACACAAATTATACTGTAAGTAGTTTTAAGTAGTCCATTATTTCCAGGCGTTTTACTGAAGAAAACAAACTAAAGTTCCCCATCTGACGCTGTAAATACGCTGTACTTTCAGTAGTATAACTTTGCTTTTTTACATTTTTATTATGCATTTTATTGGTGTGCATCATACTTAGAAGAAAAAATAAACACCAACATAATAGTAACATAATAATAATATACAACCCAGGCCCCTTAAATTACACTGTAAGATGGGGGACTGTTAAAATGCGTGGAAATAATGCAATAATTAAAATTACTTACAGTATAATTTGTATTTTCTGTATCCTTTCCTGTAAAATACCTGGAAACGGTATTATATAGCTTTATTATAAAGTGCTACCAAATTATTTTATAATGCCAAATATTAGCTAAAGCTTACCATTGCAGTAGCTGACTTGGTTGTATTTGATAATCTTGAATCAGGCGACCTTTAGTTTGTGATTTTTCTGTCTAATCTGCAGCAATTTAATGAGGGGAAGAAGTTGTGAAACCTATATATTCCATTGGAATAGGGCTATGCTGCATCCATGCTGCACTTGCCTGTGTTAACCAGCACATAGACCACTGTACACACTGCAAATGATTTCGTATACAAACAAAGTCAAGCCCATGCACATCTGGCAGGGCGTTTGCGGTCCATTTTAACATTATCTGTTCATCGTGAATCCCAGAGTGTAACACACAGTCTAAATTACTGTCTGTTTATACTGCTGCCTTGTAAACCTATAAATACGTTTATCGGTTGATGTCGCTACGATTTTTTTCGCGACCCTGCGCTGGCTGCGCAACAAACCCGAGGCGCCTCCGCCACAGATAACAGATTACCGTGTAAACACACCCTTGTATGTGATTGGTGGAGACGTTTTAGCGCGACGTGCCGCAGCCAATCACAAGAATGTTTTTCTGTCACGTCGGTGCACAGATAGTAAGCTAATGGATAATGCAAACACAAACTAATATAAAAAACGCGGACTGCTGCTTAGCGGTGATATAGCGTGGCAGGGCTTGATTATTCGGACCGATTGTTTTTTGGCGGGATTTTATTTGTGAGCATGTGGTGCGGCCGTGACTGCGAGGACGCAAGAACTGGGTAAGCCGAGCTAACCAGCGTTAGCAGCAGCGTGCTAATTTTCAGCTTTCCGCAAGGCCGCAGAGAAATACGAGCACTGCTTCCTGTTGTAGCTTCATTGATAATGTAGGCTGCACTGCGATCAAAACATCAAACGTGAAACTGTTATCTCAGAAACGAGCGCAGCAGTGCAGTTAATTGCATTTAAGTTTATTTTGTACGAGCTTGCGGGCTACCTAGCTTGTTAGCTAGCTATCTAGCTAGCATGAGTGAAGTGACGGACTGCAAACAGTCCGCTGACTCTGCATCAAGGAAACGGAGTCCATCATCCGATAAGGATGAAGGCAGCCGGATTCCCTGCAAGTCCGCAAAAGTAAGCGATCAGCCAGATGAAACGGGGGTTACTTTTGAAAGTTGCAAAAACAGTGAAGCTGAGAGTAAAGAAGCAGCTGGGAGCGAGGGCCAGTCGAAAGACTACAAAGAGGAACCAGCTGCTGTGAAAGTAGATCAGGGTTCAGACAGCACCGGTGGAACCAGTACACAGTCTGTCAACAGCTCCAGCGCTGACAGCCACGATACCAACAGCACCGGTAAACCGCAGTCCTCAGATGCACAGGAGTCGGCCCATGCAAAAGACAAAGCAGATAAAACGGCAGAAACGGAGCGGCGTCCCTCGGCTTCCCTGGACAAATCCGACTCAGCTGCCATAGCAGCTGCCGAAGCTCTGGCCAGTCTCACGGGGGGAGACGGAGAAGACAGTCAAGAGACTCCTTGCTCATCCGAAAAGGCCAAGCAGGTGAAACATGGGAGCAAATTTAAGCAACGCGGGGGCCACCAGTCCTCAAAAGTTGGCTCCAAAACGCAAGCAGCGGCAGCAGATAGCTCCACATCTGTGCATAGTACTGATAGAGAAGATACAGATGATGTGCCTGAAGCAGAAGAGGGCGATGAATCAGTTTCTGGCTCTTCCTCCACACCGAGCTCCTCTTTCCCATCAGACAATGAAGAAAACGATGATGGCGAGTGTGCCATTGTGTCGGTGAAGATGGCCCCAGAGTTGAGGCAGTCGGTGGCTCTCCTGGCGCAAGTACAGATGAGGCTGGAAGCTCTTGAGAAGAAAAGTGCCAGGCTTCACCAGCGGCTGGAGCTGAAGATTGGTCGTCAGCGGCGCCCACATCTGGATCAGAGAAGCTCCATCACAAAAACCATCCCTGGGTTTTGGGTGACAGCTGTATCCTTAAAATGTGAAAGTGTAACACTTGGCCCATTCATGTGCTTTTTTTGAGTTTTTAAAGTAAGCTTGTGTTGTGGTTGTTTTTTCGTAACTTTAACATGCCAGCTGTTAAACCATCCTCATCTCTCAGCACACATTGACGAGACCGACGAAGACGCTCTCAGTTACATGACTGATCTTGAGGTGGGACATGTTTTGTTCTTAAAATCTCAGCTGATGCATGTTTGCAGCAGGAAAAAAAAAGTCCCACTTTCCTACTTTTTTCCTCAGATTGAGACTTTCAAGAACAACAAACTGGGCTACAGAATTCGCTTCCACTTCAGGCGAAACCCATACTTCCAGAACAACATCATCATGAAGGAGCTGCACCTTGGAATGGGAGGTAAAAATGAATATATGCAACAATGAAATCAAGGTATAGTAGTTAAAGTATAGTGTAACTATAATATTTAATAGCTTTTCCTGTTCAGAGTCGTGGGGGGCTGGAGCCTATCCCAGCTGGATGGATATTTATTAGCCTCAAAATTCTATCACAGTATTTCAAGGAATATTGAGATAATGATATTTCTGACAATGGAGAAAAATAAAATACTGAATATTTTGTTGGTGATTGCAGAATGCAGCATTTGTTAGTGCAAACAAATGAAGGGCATTTCCCATCCTTTTCCAATGAGCTTCTATCATTTATGGCACTCTACCTGATTTCAAGTGGGACTCTTGTCACGATGTGTCAGCAGCATTTTATTGTAATAGCACAAAAGTAGTCTAGGCACTGTTTTTCTCCCTGAAAATTTTAAGCAAAAGCATAAAATAACTGCGTAACACTTTTGTTTGACAATAACTAAAGTAACACAACCTTTTAACGCTTTAGGAGCCTGCACAATATTGTCACGTAATAAAATTTAAATTGAAGTGTATTTTCTGCCTGGGATGTTGCATCATGGGTTGAACTTCTTAATCACAGTGAGTGCAACTAGGGAGTACTTCAGCGTTGCACATCACCATTTACTAGTATCCCCTCCTCGCCTGCCTTTATGCCTGGTTGCATGTGATGGTTCTTTTTGGGGGTTTTGCCTCATGGTGAAACAAGTTTGCTACTCCAACTTTAGTGGGAACAGTTTCCTTGCACATTTTGGAAAGTATTGTGCCTTTTGGAGGTTTTTGAAGTTGTTTGGTACTAAATTGTCAATGGAGGCTGATACGCAGCTCTCGCTCTCAGACTTCTCTGGGCTTTTGTCATAGTTGTGTGTGCTACGGAAAACTCCGTTATTTGTATGGTCTTTACCTTACAATATAATGCGCTTTGAGACGACAGTTTGTTGTGATTTGGCGTTGTATAAATATAATTGAATTGAATTGAACTGAATAGTGATATGACACTTTAATGACGTAAGATTTTATACTGGTGTTATCTTGGATGATATGTGACGGCACATTCCTAGCATATAACAAGGATAATCTAAAAAGCAAAATTATGAAATTTGCATTATTTTTCATTCAGTATAAAAACAAACAAACAAACAATCTAAAATATTGAATTCAGTCATATTTTGAAAAATTGAATGGCACAAGTGGTAAAATTTCTTGAACAACTGCCAAAAAGTGTCAACAATGAAAAGTAGGTCGCTAGAAAACTGCATGCAAAGTTCCACAGATTTGGTAGGTTTCTGTCTGAGATTTCTGTAGTTGTTGCATTCTTGTTCATTATTTATGTGTGCATGCATTGGGAGACTCAGTTGTCAAGCAGGAGGTTTATATATTTAGTATCTTCTGATCCTGGCTGCCTGTGTTTTCAGGATCTCCCATGTCATTCTCCAACCCCATTCTGTGGCATCGTGGACACAACCTCACAGCCCACAGTGAACCCAGGAAGTCTTCGCGTGGCGTTTATGAGACGTTTTTCAGCTGGTTCAGCGACCACAGCAACCCAGGACAAGATGATGTAGCACAGGTACAGAAGACTGCACCCTTATATTGGATTGTAGCAAAACTAAATCAATAAGTATACTTTTATTTGTTTGTTTATAAGGACAACACATTGATCAACATTTCTGTGAATATGCCAGTGTTAGTCAGCTAGCTAATTTTCAATTGCAGTCCTTTGGCATGATGTTTTTAAAACTCATTAAAATATTGTAATATCAAAAACGGGAATTGAAAAGGCAATTATGCTCATATTTCAAGACTAGAAAAAAAAAAGTACTGCAAGTATAGTCAAAGACAACAAGTGCGAACATTTAACGTATGCGGCGTGGCGGTGCAGACGGTGCAGGTTTGTGTCCCAATATGTTGCCAATTACTATATTTGAGTTGGCTGATTTTTACACTGGATGTCCTTTCTGATGCTACACCCCCAAGGGATTTGTGTCTCCACCCAGTCTCAAACAATGGATTTTTTGCATGTTAGGCAAATGTGTAACACTAGCACTACGATGGAGTAGAGCCCGGCCAATATATCTGCCAACTAATATTATTGGCCAATATTAGCAATCAACAAATAAATGAATATTAATAAAGTAAAGAAGACACATTCCAAACACTCATTTGGGATGCCGTGACTGTAATCTGTGACTTATGATAGTAAAATGCAGTGTTGTAGTACTCGAGATCGGTCTTGGTCTCGAGACCGGTCTCGAGACCGCTTTTTGATGGTCTTGGTCTTGTCATGGACTCGACCTCATTTGGTCTCGGTCTTGTCATGGACTCGGACGTTGCGGACTCGGTATTTTATTTCAAGACCGGTCGAGACCGCAACTGTGGAAATATCACTAAATTGCCAAAATATTGTCC
>VUQK01004364.1:51671-71745 GCA_015106715.1 Bujurquina vittata | reverse complement strand
CACTGGTACCTTAAAGGTACACACACACACGTGTGCTCATACAAAATGAACAGACATTTATTGAAAATGTTTTAAAATAAAATTATGTTTCTTCTGGTTTATTGCCTTTTAATAGTATTTGAAAGAGCTAAAAATAGAATTTCCTGCTAGCTGCTAATGATGTCTAATGCTGCAAATCCATTTATTTTATGTTTTTATTTTTATCATGAAACTGACATACCCTGAAGTGGGCAACACAGACATGGTTGGCATCAGAAAGAGTATGTTGAATCTGCTCAAATTTGTTTCAAATTTGTACACAATAGCACATTTTACTAATTTACTAATTACTACTTCTTAAGCTACATTACCAAATATATTTTATCAGGTCAGTTTAATTATGCAGGATATAACAGGAATGCAGTAGTCACTTCAGCTCACTTTGCTTTTTAACACACAGTATAGTACACAATAGTACCTACTGTTGATCTCTCAGACAAAATTATCACTACTGCCACAAACTAGTCATTGTTTCACTGTAAATATTCATTTTGTTTTCATCTGGGTGATTTTTGGCTATAATGGTTGACATCTGTTAATTGTTATGTTGTTACCAAAGACTCATATGGCCAGCAGGGGGCGACTCCCGTGGTTGCAGAAAGATTTCCGGTTGTATAGAAGTCTGTAGGCAAGGAGCCCAAAAAGTGTTTGTAGAAATGTTAAAGATAATCACAGAATATCAGTAGAAAATTGAGTACTGTTAACATTAAAAACATATTTTTGCTGGGATATGTACAGTATCATATCCTTGCTAATTCAGGGGTGACTAAAAGTATTTGGATAAAACTTTAGGGCAAGACCTCCAAATTAGAGCAAAATAGTTTTGAAGAAGGTAATAAGATGTTTCCCGAAGGGTTTTGTTATAAAATTGGGCTGTAATGTTATCCACACTTTCACATTTATTTTATATTTTAAAAAATGGTGGGAAGATAGTCCTATCTGTGATGGGTCTTGTTTAGTTTCAACATAGTGTAACTCTCCAAATTTGTGTCAGTATCTGTCCCCAAACAATTAATTTTTTCAATTCAATTCAATTTTATTTATATAGTGCCAAATCGCAACAGTTGGCTCAAGGTGCTTTATATTATCAGGTAAAGACCATAGAATAATCCCGAGAAAACCCCAACAATCAGACAACCTTGTATGAGCAAGCACTTGGCAACAATGGGAAGGAAAAACAAAAAAACACACATTGAAGAGAGCCAAAGATTAATAATAACTAATGATTAAAAGCAGAGTGGTGTGTAAACACACAGAGAGTGAAAAGAGGTGAGTGAAGAAGAAATACTCAGCAGCCTAGGCCTATTGCAGCACAACTAAGGTTCAGGGTCACATCATCCAGCCCTAACTAAAAGCTTTATCGAATTGGAAATTTTTAAATGAAATCTTAACAATAGAGAGGATGTCTATCTTCTTCAAGACTTAATTTGCCATTTGTACTCACATGCAAGGTTTGGGTACATTGGGATTTTTGTGCGGAGCTTTCGAAGTAGGAGTGTGGAAAATAAAATAAATGACATCTTCTGAATCCAGACTGGGAGATGGTTCCACAGAAGAGGGGCCTGAAAGCTGAAGACTCTGCCTTTCTACTTTTGAATACCTTAGGAACCACAAGTAACCCAGCAATCTGAGAGTTAAGTTCTCTATTGGGGTGATATGATACTGTTGGGTCTTTTAGATAAGATGAGCCAATGAAGAGAAGCCAATATGGTAGAAATACACGCTCTCTTTCAAGTCCCTTTCTGTGCTCTCACTAGATTGTCCCAGCATCAGTTTGGGACAGGATGTTTCTAATTTTAGAGATGTTGTGCAAATGCAAGAAAGCAGTCCTACATATTTGTTTAATATGTGTACTGAAAGACATATCCTGGGCAAAAATGACTCCAAGATTCCTCACAGTGTTACTGGAGGCCAAGGTAATACCATCCAGAGTATTTATCTGGCTAGACACAATGTTTCTAAGATTTTTAGGGATTTTTAGAGTACAAAAACCTCATTTTATCTTAATTTAGAAGCAGGAAATTTACATTATACATGCTCCAGGTCTTCATCTAGGTCCTTATATCTTTAAGATATTCCTGTAGTTTAACTAATTGATGTGTGTCATCTGGATCTTTATCATCATGGATAGATAAAGCTTGGTATCATTTACATAGCAATGAAAATGTATGCTATGCCTTCTAATAATACTGTCTAAGGGGAGCATGTATGATGTAAATAGAATTGGTCCTAGCACGAGACCCAGTGGAACTCCAAAAGTAACCTTAATGTTTAAAGAAGACTCCTTATTTGCGTAAAAAAAATGGAGTCTATCAGATAGATATGTTTTAAACCACTGCAGCACAGTAAATTTTAATACCTATGGTATGCTCTAATCTCTGTTAATTCTCAAATAAACCATTCCTCTGTAGATGACCAATTACCTGTTTTACTACTACTCTTTCAAGAATTTTTGAAATAAAAGTAAGTTTGGAGATTGGCCTATAATTAACTAAGACAGCTGGGCAAAGTGATGGCTTTTTAAGTA
This sequence comes from Bujurquina vittata, assembly GCA_015106715.1. Lineage (NCBI taxonomy): Eukaryota > Metazoa > Chordata > Actinopteri > Cichliformes > Cichlidae > Bujurquina > Bujurquina vittata. Next base: position 69,179 of record VUQK01004364.1, on the reverse strand, counting down.
ATGGTTTAATTACTGCCACCTTAAAGGCCTGTGGTATGTTACCCTTTTATAGAGATAGATTAATCATATTTAAGATCGAAGCATTATTTCTGAAATTGGTTAGGCTCCTGCTGCAAATTCTCCCATCTCTTGCAATGGCAAATATTTGCTTTAGTAAAGGAAAAATCAGACCGCCCAGTTATGGAGCAAATCACACAGATTCATTAAAATAAGATCTACATGTGTTTTGTATAGCTGGCAAAGGTGAATGGCTATCTTGAACACATTCACTGTCATAGTACAGTCCCCAGACTTTTGCTTTTGTGAGTAATTTCTTGTTGCTGGCTCAAAGAAAATGCTTTGGTCTATTCTTGGCATCACATCAAGCATATTTAGAATGGGTGTGCCTGTAACAAGAATGTGACTCTGCATGATGGCATCTCTGTCATTTGAGAATGGAGTGGTCCTTGTTGTGGTCTAACTTAGATACTGACTCATGGTGTGCAGTTGAGAAGCTTTTCGCAGACTTTGTAATGGTCACTTATGGTCAGGCAATCTCCTGTATGATCGGGTCAGCAGATGCTGAAAGACATGCCAAACCAGCTATGGAAACTGGCTGTGGATTTTGAGGAGAAAGAATGACAAAGTTGCAGGTATTTTAGATACAAACCACAACAGATGGGCTATTCAGGAACTAGTCCACTTTTGCTGCCAGGGGGACTCTTCTTCCTATGAATACCAGCCTATCTCACAGTAAATAAAAATTCAAGTGTCATTGCAGATTGAGTTTCATCATGAGATCTCACTATGTCTGTTGTGTTAAAAATTATCTGGCAGCAGAATATACAACTTATTAGCCAATTTACATTATCTTAACCGAGTTAACATGTGTGACATGCAGATTTAGTGATTAAGTACGCAAAAATATAGATTGCAGTCTATATTAGGTGGTTTTAGGTAGATACCATATGTTCACAGTTGGATTTCCGGCCATCTTGACATTTGTCCATAGCCACTTGGGGAAGCCATAAAAATTTTTTACACACAACATTGATATGTCATCATCTTTTAATGGTTTTTGGTCCTTTAGTAGCGTCATAGAGCTGTTTTTATTTATTTATTTTTGTGTGTGTGTGTGTGTGTGTGGATTTCCTTTTTATTTATCTTGTGTATACCAGAAAGGACTCAAATGTAATTGTCGTATTTGTTATCAGTCTTCCAATACAGGAAAGAAAGAAAATGACTACTTGCATGCTAGCATGGATTGTGGTCGATAGTTGAAACATATAAAATTAAATATGAAAAATTCAGTTTTATGTCTTTTCCTAAATATGTTATTTTAACCTCAATGGAAAATATCATGAGGTCAAAGAAAAGTTTGAAGTAGAGTTCCTAAGGACTTAAAAACCACGGTGCTCCGAGTCTCCATTTATGCGAATTTACTTAATTATGCAGTATTGGATGTTCTTGATCTGGGCTGAGCTGTGTGACTGTTTAACACAAAAACGTTTTCATAGTAAGCTACTATTTTGGTAAGATCTATTTATAAATTTCAATTTATAAATTTTACCCTATAATGGCATTGGAGGTAACTTTAAAGGATCCGCGACCTTGTAAAATCTAAATATCAGTTTTTAAAAGCAATTCACATCAATGTTCAGATCTTTATTCCACTGAACAGGGTTGCCATCAATAGTCACAGCACGCGTTTGGCAAAAAACCTAGCATAGGAGGCAGTTTGAATTTGTTGAGGTATCCACACAACTAGAGGTGTTACAATCTTTGGGGCTTGTCTTTTTCCCCCTTAATGCTGTTTTAGTGAAAATTAAACAAAGTATTACAGCTGTACAGATCATTAGCCGTTTTCTAGCTGTTTTACATGCTTTTCCTAGGTGAAGAATAATGATCTGTATCAAACTGAAGAATGTGTTTTTGCTCTCTCTCTCTGCGGCTAAGTCTCTTAAACTTTTTCTGAAATATTAATGTCCCTGAAAGATTGCATTTTTTAGGGAGCAGGAGCCTATTAGCGTTTTTCTTTGACCTTGTGACTTTGCCACATGTATTGCTACTGTAATTATAAGGCTAACAGGGCTCCCTCCATCCGTTTCAAAGCTTTAGCGCCTGAGAAGTGTATGTATTGTTCAGCTGATTTAAATAATTGGTGTGGTTTACTTAAAAGGGTGCCAGAGAGAAAATTATGTTAATGGAATAATTTAAAAGGAAGTTGGAAACAGATAGTAACCCTACCAAAGTCTGTCCTCCTCTCTTTTGTTATGACTTCAGATGAGTTTTGCTCCAAGGAAACTAAATTATCCTTCTATGAAAAGAGATGGTCAATGTCGTTCACACACTTGAAGGAGCTTAGCTAGTAAAGCCACTTGAGAATTAGCACTAAGACTGTGAAACAAATTAACTTTTCTGTGCAATGAGTCTTCTTTCTGGGAGTTAATTGCACATACTAATCCAGGCCGTTCTTGTGTGAGAATGTATGAATACAGTGGGTGTAGATGTGTGTCTTATGTGCTGTTGATGTGTTTTTTATGTGTGAATTTGTTTGTGCATTTTTCTGAAACTGTTACCTTATACCTTATCTGCTGCTTTTCTTAAGCGTGGAACTGATGTTGCATTATAAAAGTCCCTGTTGGTAAAGTGGAGGATTAACATTTTATTAATAGATGACATGAAAGAGAAATCTTGCCTTGATTATAAGAAGCAAAAGTACTAACTGTACCTGGTGTGTCAAAGAGATGCACCTATTTGGCACTAATGATGTACTAATCCAGTTATTCCCAGAGATTAAATTCTATTTGTGGGAACGATGTCAGGGCATATGTGCACACGAGCGTTCACTGTTCATGTTTCTTATCAGTGGCCTCTCAAGTGTGTCCCTCATCCTTCAAATGAACTCCAGATTCACTGTCTTGCACTGCAGCTGGAGATTGTAGTCCCTTGTTCTGTTAGCGGCACATGAACCAGGTCTCCAGTGCTGCTGCAGGTTCTGTTTGGAGTGGTCCTTCCCCTTGGAGTGGATCTCCAAAAAGCTACCGTCGCCAGCTGCAGTCGAAGATAGTTTCTCAAACCGTAGGATGAGATCCTGCTTGGGAAAGGAGCAATGAGGACTGCCACAGTAACAACCTGTGAGGTAGCCAGTATAGAAATACAACAATCGGAAGTGGCAGAATGTTCAAACGAGGCAGATAAAAATTAAAATAAATTATACTCCATCTCCATGTGTACTTGGGCAGCTGCTGATAAACCTGGGCGGCTTGTGCAAATAAAGTCAAAAAGTGAAGTAAGAAATGTGTGGGAAACACTAACTGATCATAAAAGTTTCATCTTGTCCTGAACATGTGTGTTAATATATCTTTCACAGCTAAAAAGTTTGGAATTACGGAGGTTCCCATGGAGACAGTGACATTCATCTCACACGCCACGCAGTCACGGCTTCGGACTGTAGTAGAAAAAGTTTCTACTATCGCACAGCACCGACTGGACTCCTGTAAGGTAGGAAGTTCACTCTGCCCCCTACGCCTGAGCGTGTGCACACGCACACCCTCACACTCAACATAGATACACTCCTGATCAAAATCTTAAGACCAGTTAAAAAATTGCCAGAATTTGCATTTTGCGCTATTGGATCTTAAGAACGTTCTAAGTAGAGCTTCACAATGCTAAAAGAAGAAATCGGCCCAAGAGACAAAAACTTTTGAGCAGGGAATTTATTGTAAACTGCATTTACACTCAAACATGGTATTTTCATCTGATCAAAAGTTTAACACCATAGCTCAAAAAACCCCGAAAACCCCCTCAAAACAGAAATCAAAGTGTCAAAAAAAAGGACTCAGTAATGAGGAGCGCCGCCATTCTTGTCGATCACTTCAAACAATTGTTTAGGCATGCTTGATGCCAGTGTTTCCAGGAGGCTAGTGGGAACGTTGCTCCAAGTGTTGAAGATGGCTTCACGAAGAGTATCCACTGTCTGGAACTGATGTCCATTTTTGTAAACTTCCCTTGCCATCCATCCCCAAATGTTCTCAATCAGATTTAGATCAGGGGAACATGCAGGATGGTCCAAAAGAGTGATGTTATTCTCCTGGAAGAAGTCATTTCTCAGGCGGGCATTGTGAACTGCAGCACTGTCCTGTTGAAAAACCCAGTTATTGCCATACAGAGGAGGGCCCTCAGTCATAGCCAGCTGGTGTTTGATGCCCCTGCAAAATCTGAAGCTACATTGGTCCACTGAAGGAAAACGCACCGTGCCATGTAGAAAACATCTCAGGTGGGATCTCCTCGTCATGCCAGTAATGTTGGAAGCCATCAGGACCATCAAGGTTAAATTTTTTCTCATGAGAGAAAACAACTTCCTTCCACCTTTCAGTGTCCCATGTTTGGTGCACCCTTGCAAAGTCCACACAGCCAATTTTGTGGCGTTGAAGAAGACGTGGCCTTTGAAGACGTTTTTTGTTTCTGAAGCCCTTACCTTGCAGATGCCGTCTGATGGTTATTGGGCTGCAGTCAGCACCAGTAATGGCCTTAATTTGGGTAGAGGATTCTCCCGTGTCTTGACGGACAGCCAATTGAATCCTGTGGCTCAGCGGTGGTGCAATTTTTTTGGGTCTACCACTTGACTTTTTTGTTCCATAACTAGTCTTAAGATTTTGATCTGGAGTGTATGTTCCTGGCTAATAGCATCACTATTAGTCATTTCTACAATGGCCCTTATCAAGCCATTGTAGAAAAGGGCTTGATAAGGGCTGTCACTTTGAACTTGTAATTCAAAGTACAGTTTCAGTGTGAGAAAAAACATGTAATAATCCTGCAGTTACATTTCAAAAACCTTTTGTCTCAGTTGCCTCACTTAAGCGACATGCTTGAGTGAGGCAACTGAGGCACCACAAACAAAAACACAAGAAAACACAATAAAAGAAACCCATGATCAGACCCAGCCACCTGCCAATATTTAATTCTGTGTGACTCATACTTCATGGCTCCTTGTGGTGGCCCTTATCCAGCGAATGAGGATAAAGTGAACAGAGGAATGAATGGGTGCATGGGAGTGATTAAAATGGAATAATAATGATTATAGACACGCACTGACAATGAAGAGTGCAAAATTTAGGTGGTTGTTCTTTTGTCATTTTAGAGGTATTGCCAGTATGCCAGTATTTCCTGTTTAGTTATACAGATATTGGGATGTATTGCAATGCACTGTAGAATTGCTGTATCTGAATATCATTGCTGTAGTGATATTGTGACAGTACTGTATCGTGACTTATTCTGTGACTCACACCCTGACCAGTGACACACATATCCCAGCATGCAGCCAGTACCATTCTGTTTATTTGAATGTCTTCAAGACAGTGTGACTAAGGGACTGTTTAGGGAGCTAACATCAGATTAAGGGCTGCACAGAAAAACAATCAGAACACATCAAACGCTTTACGTTTGTGCTTGTACCATGTCAGATTAGAGCATGAGATTTTATATTGGTAACTGCCATGTTCGTTCTGGTTTACAGCCTTTTCAACCATCACTGGGTTGGCAGTTAGATTTCTTGCACCTTCCGTGTCTATCAGTGTTAGGAAGGTTCAGTCTGCTTTGTATGGCCGGAACAAAAGAGCTGAGAAGTGCTTCCTTAGTTGTTTTCGGCACTGCTTTATTATCATATGACATAAACTATTGATGAATGAAAGGTTCAGTCAGTCCCTCTTCTGTTTGAGGGCTGCAAAAAATGTTACCAAGGGCCACGAATGAGAGTAAATGGATCCTAAGTATGGTAACAAAGACAGTTCTATATGGCAAAGCTCAATCATGTGAAACCCTATGATTTTTCATAATGTGAAAGATACGGCATATATTGTGGCATCTAATTTTACACATGAGCAGAAAAAAAAAACAACATAGTGAATGAACAATGATTGAAAAAAGAACTAAACAAAACACAAAACACTCAAGATAGGGAATAAACTTCATGGAAATATTATAGTAAACACAAACAAAAGCAAACAGATGTGGATATGAAGGCATTTGTGTGCTCCAACAGTTATGCAAAGACACACTGGCACACGCACATGTGCATATTTTTCTTTTTCATGTTAACTCACAAACAAAAATGTGATTGTATCACTAAAATAAACACATAAAAGTTCATGTGAGAAATCTTACTCACTCTTAAGTTGATGCAAAACGCCAGAGCTCAGAGTTTTCAGTCAGTCAAAACTTATAAATGAAATTCCAAACAGCCGTTTACTTACAGCTGCATACTTTTGTTATTATTGGTGACTTTACTTCTTTTAGACCTTAAATATAACTATATAACCACATTTAATTGGTAAACATTAAAGCACACATTCATCTCTGCTGGAAGGCTATACCTTTGCATTGTTTTGAGAAATGGGGTGTGGGTGTGGGTGGTGGCTTTTGAAAATGTATTTTTCTTGATGCCAAGACGGGAGGATGAGGAGGAGGAAGGAAGGAAGAGCATTGTTACTGCTATCCCCGTCTTGTTTTGCGATTCCTCTTTCCATTCGTTCTTTGCCTTTTTTGTGGTTTTGTAAATGAGGTGTGTGTGTGTGTGTGTCTGTGTGTGAAGGAGGCATGAAGCACTGTGAAGCCACTCTGTTGACATCAGCGGAAAAAAAAAAAGAGAGAGAGCGAGAGAAGACCGAAAGACAAAGCGGCCTTAAAGTGCAGCCGGGCTTCAGCGGGAGCGGCGGCGGGAGCTACGGCAAGAGTGCAGGCTCAGCGCTGCAACAAAGAGGAGGGAAGCTGGATGAGAGAGAGAGAGAGGGAAAAGGGGGGCGGGAGAGTGGAAGGGTGCTGGTGATGAGCCTCCTCTGATGTGTCTTTGTGCTCTGTGCCACTCAGCTTCTCTCATCCACTCATGGAAACACACACAGAGAAAAGAGTGATATAGAAATCAAGTGCAAGCAAGAACAGAGATGCATGAGAGACACGCAGTCACACAGAAACATGAGAAATAAGCAATTATCCTATTAACTTTTGATGACCTACAAAAGTTGTTTTTACACTTGGCTTCCCATCTCCCAAGTGGGAGGTGATGTGACATAGGTAAAGAGAAGCAATGTCTGTAAACAGAAAAAGTTAGTGTGTCAGAGTCTGTTGATGTGTTCAGTTTGGTGGTGTTCCAGTTGAGCTGCGTCTTAAAGTTGGTTCTCTTTGTTTAACCAAATGTGCGGCGAATGCTGAAGGTAATTCAGTGGCTGCTTCTGCTCAATTAATTTATTATAATTACAGATTTGTTTGGTTGTTGTCATCTACTTCACTTTTCTCATACAAGAGCTTTACAGGAGAATACTTTTAGGAAAATTTAGATAAGCTGCCACCATAGTTACAGTTAGTCCACTGAATAAATGTCCCACCTCACTGGGGTAAATTACGGGAATTTTTTATTATTTCAAAATATTAAATCATAATCAGTGTTTTTACAGTAATCATTAAGTATCTGACATATGTGAAAAAAAGTGTGACACTGTGTAACGACAGGTCAAGGCCTGGTGAGGACGGTTCCCTCATTATTTCATGACAGGTTAAGCAGCTAAAAGATATGGAATTGATTCCAAGTGTTTAACTTAATATGAGGCCTTAAAAAAACATGTCAATGTAAGTGGAGAGAAATATCAAAAACTGTAGGAATGACCGAGTCGACAGTCTGCTTCAGTCTTAGAAAGAGTGAATGCACTGGCCAGCTCAGCAACTTAAAAAGGCTTGAAAGACCACAGAAGACAACTAAAGTGGATGATGGCAGCATTCTTTCCTTGGTTTGGGAAAATCCCCTCCACAGCATCTACCCAAGTAAAGAACACTCTGAAGTAGGTCTGCAATCAAAAAATACAGAGGGTTTATAACATGCTGCAAACCACTTGTTACACTCAAGAAGAAGAAGGCCAGATTATACTTTTCTAAAAGAGCCTGCGCAGTTCTGGGAAAAAAAAAATCTTTGGATCGATGAAACTGAGATTAAGTGGTACCAGAATGATAGGAAGAGAAAAGTGTGGAGAAGGAATGGAACAGCTCACGATCTGAAGCATACCACATTAGTGTTTACTGATGATGTGGCTGCTGACGGAAGTAGGATGAATTCTACAAGGCTGTACTCTCTGCTCAGATTCTGCAAATTGCTGCAAAACTGAGTGACTCGTTGACTGGAAAAGATTTTTATCCAAGTATTAAAAGCAATCCTTAAATTTTAAATTGTTACTTTTTACAATTATTTTGAGCCTCTGAAAATTTATAAAAATGGCTTTAATTCCTAAATAGTTAAAGCGGTAATTTAGTTAAGCTCCCTAAATTAAAGCTTAAAGTCTGCACTTCATGTGTTATTCAAATACTTACGGACCTAACTTTGTAACATTATGTGAGTTGCCCAGTGAATATAGACGGACGCTGACAGACACAAGGAAGACTAACCGTCATTGTAAAACCTGAAGTAACCAAATAACACTAAAACATGAAGACAGGGAGAGAAGGCAGGAGGAAATGCAGAAATGTAGAAACACTGATCAAGCATAACATTATGAACACTGACTGGTGAAGTGGATAACGCTGATTGTCTTTTCATCATGGCACCTGTTTGTGGATGGGATATATTAGGGAGCAAGTGAATATTTTGTCCTTAAAGTTGATGTGTTAGAAGCAGGAAAAATGGGAAAGGATTTGGGAGCAACGGACAAGGGCCAACTTGGGATGGCTAGTCGACTGGGTCAGAGCATCTCCAAAACTGCAGCTCTTGTGAGGTGTTCCCAGTCTGCAGTTGTCAGTATCTATCAAAAGTGGTCCAAGGAAGGAACAGTGGTGAACCAGAGACAGGGTCATTGGTAGCCAAGGCTCAGTGATGCACATGGGGAGTGAAGGCTGGCCCGTGTGGTCCGATCCAGTAGATGAGCTACTGTAACTCAAATTGCCAAAAAAAGGGGCAGGTGCATCGCTTACCTAGGAAACACATGGCACCAGGATGCACTTTGGAAAGAAGGCAAGCTGGCGGAGGCAGTGTGATGCTTTGCAGGATGTTCTGCTGAGAAACCTTGGGTCCTGCCATCCATGTGTATGTTACTTTGACATGTCCCACCTACCTAAGCATTGTTGCAGACTATGTGCACCCTTTCATGGAAACGATATTCCCTGATGGCTGTGGACTCTTTCAGCAGGATAATGCGCCTTGCCACAAAGTAAAAATAGTTTAGGAATGGTTTGAGGAGCACAACAACGAGTTTAAGGTTTTGGCTTGGCCTCCAAATTCCTCAGATCTCAATCCAATGCAATCGAGCATCTGTGGAATGTGCTGGACAGACTGGTCCGATCCATGGAGGCGTCACCTCACAATTTACAGGACTTAAAGCAGGGGTGCCCAACTCCAGGCTTCGAGAGCCCCTGTCCTGCAGGTTTTAGATGTGTCCCTGCTTCAACGCACCTGAGTCAAATATAGAAGTCATTAGCAGGACTCTGGAGAGCCTGACTGTATACTGAGGAGGTAATTCAGCCATTTGATTCAGGTGTGTTGGATCAGGGACACATCTAAAACCTGCAGGACAGGGGCTCTCGAGGCCTGGAGTTGGGAACCCCTTAAAGGATCTGTTGCTAACATCTTGGTGTAGATACCACAGCACACCTAGTCTAGTGGAATCCATGCCTCGATTGCTGAGGGCTGTGATCATAATGTTACGCTTAATTGGCGTATAGAACCACAATAAAACCAAAAAATTTTACATGGACCATCACAAATGTTTTTGGGGAACTGGTGAAGATTTTATCACATATATTGCCCAGTTGGATCGCTGTTAAGTCTCCAGTGTCTTACATTTGGAGTATTCCGTTTTCATTTTGAAATATCTCTGCATCTGAGCTGAGAGCAACCCAAAGTTATATGGCCAAACGATTGGAAGAAGCCACTGAATGGGACTTGTTTGGCTGTTATAGTTGAAACAGTAATTATCTCTATCTGCTTTTCAGGACGACGAGTGTTACGAGCAGTCTGCAGACGTTCGCTCTCAGCTTCGCTTCTTTGAGCAGCTGGAGAGAATCGAGAAGCAGCGGAAGGATGAGCAGGAGAGGGAAATCCTCTTGAAAGCCGCTAAAGTAAGTTACTGTTGCTTCACCGTCCTGCTATGTGTAGGTGTGTGTGAAAGCTATGTCCCCGTGCAACAGTGTGAGCTTGTGTACTGGTGTGTGCATGTGTGAGCATGTTGCACTCGTGCAGGCCCTGACAGATGAATTAGAGTGTGACACCAGTGGATGAAGTGACCTCCCCGTGTCCTCCCAGGCTCCTGGCCTCAGGGCTCCTCTGTCCTGGCTCTTCCTCCCCGGACACAGCGAGGAGGAGGGAATCCGTACATTACACAAACCCCATGCACCATGAAGCCGACAAACACACTCATCCATACCATGTACAACCTGTAAAATAGCCTTCTATCGCAGGTCTTGAACGCTCAGGTAAAGCAGCACATCCCTCTTTAACAACACCCCCACCACCACCACCACCACCACCACTACCAAAAAAAACACAAAGGGAAAGAGTCCGGTCAGATCATGCAGATTTCTTTCTAATGGTGTGCAAGAAGGTAATCATTTTTGGGGTTTGTTTGGAATGAAATGCCATTAGAAATTAGAGGCTTTCTTGCAATAATATTTACCTAATAGTGGTCAATAGCCATGGGTCAGACCTCATCTATCTTCAGACTTAGTCTTAATTATGATCTTATGTAAATAATTTTGTCTTTGCATATTGAACCATTAACATAATCTGTTCACAGGCAGATAGCAGAAAAATTAAGGGAACACCTGAACATGTGACTCTTATATTGAGGGATTCGGTGACTGTTGGGCACATTTTAACCTAACCCTTGTCCCCTTATATGGAAGTTGCAAAAAAGAGGCAAAGTTATGACTTAACACTGTTCGCCTTCAGTTGTACAGTGATCGTCTGTCGCTCTCTCTCGTTGTCTCCTTGTATCAAATACTATGTATCTGAAGCCGAAGCAGCGAGAGCTGCACCTACACAGCTGTTCCAATTTTACCACACAGTGTGTGGTATGAAGGGCGGATCGTGCTCTGTTAATCCAGTAAAGCTGTTAACTTTTCTGTTACAGACCCAGCTTTGCATTCTGTGCAGCTCAGGAGGCAGTCAGTGATCGTTGATGCTGCTTTTTTTCCTCACAATTGAATATACATTTTCACATTCTAATTTCACTTATATAATCAAATTTAAAGTATTCTTTGTCAGCACTAGAAGGAGGGAGTCACTGCAAATCAGTGTAGCATTATTTTGAGTGATTTTTGTCACCTGTATCATATGGTTTCTTAAATTATACGGATAACGTAGTATATGGTCTTCACAGTGAACACGGCTCAGCCCAACTGAGCGATCAGCAACATCATCAAAACTTAAATATCTTTTTGAGTAGTGGTGTTCCATCCCACTAGTAGACTTTAGGAGATTTGGAGAACTTTTGCCAAGGTGCATTAACGCTGTTCTGGCAGCACTTCTCCCAAAAGCTTCCTAAGACCCTTTGTGTTCTTTTTGATTGTTTGTTTTTTCCTTAATTTGTCGTCCGTCTCTGTAAACATCTGCCAAAAAACTCAAAACTGCCTTTAAGGTACTTCCCACTACAGTATTTTTTTCCAGGGCCACATTTGCCGTGATGATACACACACACACACACACGGACAGACTCAGAAAACAATAGCAGCTATGATATATTGTTGGAAATCATCAAAGAGTAAACTGACAAGTTTGTTGGATTTGGCAACCTAAACCCAACAAACTTCATCTTAACTATTACACAAACCCTTTCAAATGCAATAGAGATCTAAAACAGAGTCAGTGGTGTACAATATTCAGGTGGGCTGGGGCATTTGAACAATGCTCAGTTGGTACTAAGGTGCTCAAAGTGTGTCTAGAAAATATCCCTCCACATTATTTTTACTGTTGCCAAATTCTTCTATCCATGTCCAGTTCAGGGCAGTTTCAGTGCCATGTCTTTCCACATTGTACTTCCATATTGTCATCACTGTTGAACTCTAAATATGTTACTAATTGAGACATGGCACAGCACAGACATGTTATACATGTTTAGTGCAGCAAAACTCAATTCGTGAATGTAAACAGACAAGCATTCTGTGACAGCCATGGCAGAGGAGGGAGCTAACTGGTACGCTAGCCAATGTTTATTGTAAAATATGCTTTTTAACTGAGTTGGTTTATTTATTTATTTATTATAATTTTTTTATAAAGTCTGTTTTTTTTGAAAATTGCATGTATGTAAATTAGGATGAGAAAAAGGGCTGGAGAAAAGGCTTGATGCTGTGCGTTATGTATTGATATGCTAATTAGCCATGTGCTCATTTTGCTTATGCTAGTCATGTGGCGCTGTTAATGCCTTGCTAAAGCTTGCTGTACTCTTGAAAGCTGTAATAGTGAAAGATCCTTGAGTAGAACAAGTAGTGGAGTTTATTTTGATTATGATCTCTAAGAACAATCAAATAAAAATGCTACATAAACCTAGAAGATCGCGAACTTTGGAACTGGGAAATGGTTACACCCCTAGTGAGTCCTCAAAACTGCTTTAAATTGTTCCAGATTGAAGGTTACTTTATTCCAGCTGAACACTGTAGCACGTGGGATATAGAAAAGGAGTACTAGCAGTAACTTTACAAAAAACTATTAAAACTAATGGGGTCCCAGTAGTATTGACACATGGCCAGTATTCTGATCTCAGCTTTCTGTGTGTAAAGACATTTGTCTCTCAGTAAAAGAAGATCATCACTGACCAGAAAAAGAAAGAGAATCTTTTGCAAATGAAAATGCCCTGCAGTGTAACATTAGCAGAAAGCTGGGTTAATTTAATTAATTTTGAATGGAGCCAATGTCCCACAGTAAAGATTCTCATTGCAGCACACCTCACTGTCTTAATTGCATTATTACGCTCCAGTCCTGCCATGCAGGATATTAGAAAATCCTCTAGTTGATGAACACTGGCCACCAAACCTCTTGACCTATCTGTTTTTTCTTTTAGGTGCAAACTTAAAAAAAAAGAAAAAAAAAAAAAGAAAAAAAAAAGACATTGCATCAGCAGGAAACTACACTGTAAAGTTGATTGTTTAAGAAAGAAAAGTGCCGCTTTAAGATCCTCTTTGTCAGTTCCCAGTTCTACATGGTTGAACACTCTAATCATTTTTTTCTGTGGAAAGCTCTCTTTATTAACAGGATTAGTGAAGAACTTTTGCAAATGTAGCCAAGTTCTGTTAGAAGGGCTTACCTCGGGGCTATTTGGATTGCCTGAGCTTCGTAGAGGAAAGTTTGACTTCACCTCAGAGCCATGTCTGTGGCTTTTTGGCTCTTGTTGCCATGGCGTTTCAGTTCAAGGAGAAGTTTGGAAAGAAAAGTGTACGATACATTGCACGAACAGTGCTTGATAATATTAGTTTTTCTACTGTTTAATCATTTATGCGGCATTCTTTTCTTTGCATTTTATTTCTTTAGGGCTGTATAGGTATCACATCTGTTTTATTGTGCATTGGATTTGATAGTCTGCAGCCAATATACCAGACTGATTTAAGGGAAAGCAGGAAAAATCCATCCTAAAACACTTACATACTGCTTGGGAGTGGCTGAGTGGTTTGATTTTTCTTACTTTATCTGTTAACTGTTTCATTTTAAATGTAATGTTTTTTGCCTCACTTCACTAAAATGTAAAGAAACTTCATGTTAAGCCTTTATTTGAGAGAAATATCACACTGAATATGGTAAAACTCTCAAAACTCCAAATTGTGATGTTCTCATGAATACACGAATCGTTTATTGACGTAACATTTCATAAAATAAATATTTAGGGGGGAGGCTTGATGGTGAACGGTTTGCAGATATTAGTTTTTTTCACTGTCTGTAATTTGTAAAGGAAATAAGATTTAGATTTCAAATCCCTAAATCCTATGTCTGTGGTTACTTTAAGAAGAATGAGAAGTTTCTCTCTTAAATATTTGGGAGGATATGTTTGCAAAATATTAAACTTAACTTTACTTTTTCCACAAAGAACCCAGAGCTTAGTCAAAGAACTGTAACTCTCTGATCGTTCTTATAACTCATTCTGGGCAATAAAATGAAATTACAACATCACAAAACAGCCCTGGAATACATTGCCAGACTGTTTGTATACTACGCTGCATTTTTTTAAGTATAGTACACTCAATTAAACAAACCCAACAAAGCTTGTCAGCATTTAGTTCGCAGTCCTCTTCTTCCTTCTCCACTCTGTTCTCTCCTGTAAGTGGGAAAACCAGGGCATCTGACAGAGGAGATGTACAGCATGCCAGTGGCACCGCTGCCCTTTGTAAACAGTCCATCTGTACCTACCCCTCCTATCCTCCACCCCACCTCCACCCACCCACCTCCCTGCCTGCTTCTTTGCTGCTCGAGCGCCCGCTAATTTGACCTCTTGAATAAGAAACGCACTGAAATAATCCCTTCCACCCCCTCCTCCTTCTTTCACAACAAGCCCTACCCTCTGCTATGCCAGCCATTTAAAATATGACTCAAGTCTTGAGGGATGCTATAGCCGACTGGAGGGCAAACACATTAGTCTTAGTTGAGATACCGACCAGTACGTGAACTGCCTGATATATTTAAAGCCAATTAGCAGGAAGGCTACGAAGAGAATGTCTCTGTCCATCAGTGAGAGTACATAAGGAGAGGAGGGGAGGTAGCGTTAAGAAGTGAATAGGGATTCCTGCTTTGGAGGGAGGCCTGGCACCTGTTTTGATTTGTTGTTGAAAGAAACTGGATGAAAGTAAGGTAGGGTTTTCTCTTCACTGAGATTAAGTTGTAAAAAAAATATTTTCCACATATGTAGGCCTCTTTAATTAAACTTTTGCAATATGACAGTCAATGAAAGAGAGACATTACAGAGCTATCAAAAACAGGTGAGGCACTAATAGAATAGAATACCTTTATTGGAGGGAACTAAAAGGCGGTAACTGAAAGGGATTTTTGCACCAAAATGTTTATCATGAGGTTCATCATAATGATAAAAAAAAATCAAATGGACCCATTATGTCCAGATTACCAAACAACACTCAGTTAGCGTGTAGTGCCATAATCTGTCTGCATTGCCTGCAGTGGTCAGCCGTACATGTACATTTGGCTGTGAGGCGTGGTGAAGGATTCCCAGGGACAAATACATTCACCCAGATCTTAGCTGCTGATTAAAATAGAAGTGCTGTGTTGTTACGCCAGGGACACACACACACAGACACACAGAGCAACGGATAGCCACACTGGCTCACAGTGACACATAGACAACCACTGCCACTGATAGCCACCAACATCCTTCCCCCGTGTGTGTGAATTTGTGTGTGTGTGTGTGCATTTGTGTGTGTGCGTGTGCTGGCTCGAGCAGAATTTTTAATAACCTCTTTTGATTAGAATCCCCCTCCAGCGGCTTATTTAGGGCTGGATTTGGAGCGGGTTTAAAGGCCACTGCCCCCCGGGGGGCGCTCCATTGCTCGTCTCTGAATCCAGATACGATGTCCTTGACACCTCTGTATCCTGTTCCCGTTTTGCACTATTTTTGCTGCGGCAGCAACAGATGAGTAGCGAAGGGGGTGCGGGCTCCTTAAACCAGCTGTTAACCTGTGTCCCCCCCCATCCCCCCTTTGCTCCACAGAGTCGCTCCAGGCAAGAAGACCCAGAGCAAGCTCGACTGAAACAGAAAGCTAAGGAGGTAAGCTGCTGCGGAGATCATTACCCTTGACATTTCCCCGACTCCAACGTATTAATTTTTCATGCCCCACTACATATGTAATGCCATTTAAAGTCGGACTTAAAAAAGTTTGAAGAATTATTCGCGCCGATTGATGCCCAAGTGTGAAAAATGATTTTCTGCACACCAAAGACGCCCTCCACTTTCTCCACCCCGCTTCTTTTTTCTTTTCCTCATCTGCATCATCTCACAACACTTTAAATTTTGACTAATTACTTTTCCCTGAACCCTGTCTCATTTGGTAGATGTTATCCTTTATTCAGTGTTAATTTTCTCAACTCACTTTTGGCACATCTGTAGCTCATCTTAGAAGTACATTTGTATTAATTTTATGTAAATTTTGTGGCCACATAAAAGTACAATTATCTCAGCCTACACAGTGCCACAGAATTTATAGTGAGAGAGCAAAATGGATTAACTTTTTTTTTTTTTATCTGTTTGTAAATTAGTCCAGTTGCAGCGTTGCATAGTTCAGCAAAGCATAAAAGTATATGATGAATGAGGTTTTAAGATGTACCAAATCACGGTCTGCAATAACTTTTCCTAGTAAAAAGTAGTAAAAAGAGTTATTTCCTTTTCCAACAGGCAAAGGCATAACACTTAGTTTTGCAAACTGGGAAGTGTTTCAGCTGGTATAGTGCATTTCTTTTTTGTACAACAAGGGCTATATCCTCTTCATTTCAAGTGCGTCGGGTCTTGTATAAAATGAATTCCCAGTGGAGCTCAGAAAGTAGACCACACCGTCTTTTAGTGGATGGTTAATGTTGTTTACGCAAAGGAAATAGCACTTTCACAGCGGAGGTTTGCCTTTTTAATTTTTTCTTTCTTTTCTTTTCTTTTCTTTTTTTTTTTGTTTACACCTGAATAACTTCACTGGGTGCTTTCAGTCCTTGGCTTGCTAACAAGGATCAAGAGGATTGTGTGGCGCTTCTATTGAAAAGTCTGAGTAGGCAGGAGGATAAAACAAGCAGCGTTCACCTGTTGTTGTTGTTGATGTAGAACATAAGGAGCACACAGGGTTTTGCCTAACTTGCCTGCTCTTTTAAAGGAAGCCTTTTAATTATTTAGGTGAAGTTTACTGAACATGCATGCACTTTTCTCACTCACGCCATCATTTATACTCACACAGTTCTACACTTTTGGCCACTTATATTCGGGATTAAATGCATCTATCTTGCTCAAGGGAACCTCTTGTATTGTTGTTTGGCCAAAATATTTAATTGTAGGATGTTCTTAGCCAGACTGTGGTGTTGAACTTGTGACCTTAAAGTGACAAGTGGACTTTGGTTACCTCAGGCTACTGGCACTCTGTCTTTTTTCTTCTTCTCTCCCAGACATTTCTTTCTAGCAACAGTGAGCCCTGCTGCAGTTTAGAACATTCACACTAGATCTCAGCCTACCCATACCCATAAGCCCCACATATGCAAATGAAGCAGCGTAATAGGCAGCGCGATAGGTTTGCCCCAGGGGCCATGTGATCAAAGTGGATCTCCTCCCTGTTAAGTGGCAGTCCGCTCGTCATCTGGATACGGCCAGATTAGTGCCTCGTGAGGAGATGCCGCGTGCATGTATGCACATTTTCATTTTCATCTGGAATTTTAAGAAGGTGGTTTGGAAATTGTTACTTTATGTAATGCTTTCTCCCGCTAGATACAGACGAGGAAAACTCACCAACCCCTCCAACTGCCCTCCCCCCCCCCCCCCCCCCCAACAACACACACCCCCCCCCCCCCCTCCCCCCCCCCCCCCCCCCCTC
>VUQK01004364.1:34778-51651 GCA_015106715.1 Bujurquina vittata | reverse complement strand
GTGAAATTTTTTTCTTTTTTAATTCTCTCCCCCCCCAACACCAACCCCAAGAAACCCCCCCCCCCCCCCCCCCCCCCCCCCCCCCCCCCCCCCACACACACACACACACACTCAGCTCCCCTCTTCCACCCTCCCTCACCTCTTTCTTTTTTGCTTAATGGCCGTCGTTTCTCAGCCCCCGTGCCTCTCCAGTTTTCATCACCTGACTGGCTCAAGGGGACAGAGCTGGCTGTTTGTGTCACTGCAGAGTCTGTCGGCAGCTCACACATCTGCGCAAATTTCATCAGGATAATGAGCCCGAGCTACTCTTCCAGGCGACGGGCAGAGGAGCCAGCCTCTCTCTTTAAGCCCTTCTCCCCGATCTCACACACACACACACACACACACAAAACAACTACTACCACCAAACAGTCATCATTTTGCAGAGATGGAATTACAAAGTGTTATATACTTGAACCAAGTGTTGGCATGTAAATTGAGCTGGCGCATGATTTGTTTTTAAAAAGGCAGGTACATTGTGCTCTGAAACTACTTTTGCAGACCCGAATCAGTGCTGAAGCCTGACAGCCAGGTGTTAACCATGACTTGCAAATGAATGGTATGAATCTTAATGCTCAGACTGAATTTCTAGTTAAGTCAGTTTCAGTTATCTGGCCCCAAATCACACATTTGTCTTAAGGAGTTTAAAATCTTTGCTGCATTTTTAAATCAATTGCATCATTTGGCCCTCCATTTAAATAATTTACTAAATGTATATGTAATCAGTCACCATAACCAGGTTTTTGTAAGGAAAATTATTTTTGTCATAGAAATATAGCATCCTCCAAAAGTGCACAGTAGGTGTGTTAAAGGCTGCTCTAAACTCACAAACATTGCTCAAAGCCTCTGTTTTAGGCTGATGGCATAACAAATTGTTATCACCACTTCATGGTCAATGGTTAATGACAATAAAAACAAAATAAAGGTTGAGTTTACCTCACATTTCCAAGTCTGGCACTGTATGCTTTATGCCATATTAGCTATTCCTGCAATGTATACATGTAGAGATGCCTGTTTCTGCATGATGAAAAATCAAGAAAACACCTTAGATAAATTCATCCTGAGAACATGCATGTCACAGTGAATCTGAGGATATATGTGTCATGACTGTGTGCTCTGATCAGCTTTACAAAAAGCAGGGATAACATTTTTGTATTGCAGCATAAGCCATTAAGTGTTTTAAATACACAACATTGTCTTTGCTGATTATCCATATTTAGCTTCCCAGCATGCACCTGTATTTTTTGCCTCACACAGTATCTTTGCCTCAGGAACCCACTTACCTTCAACCTGATGGGTGGGCATCACTGGTTCATAAGTGCCATTAGAGCCATCATGAGGCTTTCACTTGTACCAAAGAAATCTTGTAATCTAGTAAGAAGATTGTTGTTACATTTATTAAATGCTCCCTAGTCGATGAACTCTTTCAGTTTTGGACAGTCCACGAGCTTTCTGCTGGCCAAAACACAAACTTTGTTCACACCATCTCATAATCTAGGCACTTTGTTCTTATGTTTACAGAGACGAGATCTGTGCTTCTAAGGGCATAAAACCTTTTGTTGTTAATTATTCAACAGTCTTTTCCTTCAGACCTAACCTTAGGACAGACTTATTTTCACAAAAAAATAAAGCCAGAATACAAAAAGTACAGTGTTCGATTCAATATGGGTCATAATGAACATCTTAGGCTTTAGGTGTTTCCAGTAGGGCTGCAGGATTTCAGTTTTGTATATTGATGTAGATATGCCTCTAATTGTGTTTATGTATTTACACCAGCAACCTGAAGCACAACCTTGTCACCAGCAGTGCAGTCTGGTCAGATAGTTGTTGGCAGAGGTTTTGCGTGTGATAGGCTTAGCACTTCTGTTTCCTCTATTCACTACCATTTGGCCGAAAGGTCAGATGGGCTATTTCAGAAATGCCCCCAGTGAAAATCAATCGGCAAATCGTGGAGCTCAGTTCCTGTTTGTTTTTGTTGTTGGTGGGTCTGTGTGCCCTGCCTGTTCCATCACTGAGGCAGGGGGGCCAAGCAATGCCTGATCATTGAAAGTGAGAGAATAAGAGAGAGAAAGGAAGAGACAGAGACAAAGAGATGGAAAAAAAAGAATACTGGGGGTGCATTGGGGGGGAGATAGAGAGGGAGTTAAGGCCAGTGGAGATACATCACAATGTCAGAAACACAGACACACTGCAGCCACAGATTCATCATCACAACCGCGTCTGCAGGCACAACTGGATGCAGGAAACGAGTGAAGTGGAGAAGAGGTGTGGAGAGATGACAGGACAAGAGAGACGAGGGAAGAGGGAAAAGACAAATTAGCTACTACAGCTGGCCAAAATCTGGCCAAAAGCTCCTGTTAGAGTCTGTTCAGCCCCGAAAGCAAATGATGCTATGCCAAGAACCATAATATTTCCATTATATGGCATAGTTCATATAAGTTGATTAAAACCTGTTGCTGAAGCACTTTGCAGTACCTTGTCAGCTTCCACTAAGGTGCAAATTGGACAAATGATAATGATAATAATGCCAGCTGACTTGGGATGAAATTGATTTTACAGCTATGCAGCTACAGGTGATTTTTAACTGAACTGGTGCACTGGGGAGAAAGTTAATAACTGAAGTGCCAGCTGATCGTGTTCAGCCATTGCTTGATAAGTAGGCTTGTCATGGTGGATAGGGCTTCTCTTGGTTTCAGTCCTACATTCTTAATAGGTTTGTAATAGAGTCACAAAGGTTTTGCGGCCTTCAAGGGACAGATACACGTTTTCTCGTACATCTTGTTAAAGAAATGCTGTTTTGAACTTCTGTTCTTTGAAGGAGAGAACAGTGTGAGCACATACTGTATGGGATACCATGTGCATCAGGGCAGGTGCCCTGTAATAATGTATGTGAAGCCCCGCCTGCACATATATACATCCCACAGTTCAATTGCTGCTCTTCACCAACCCCAGTACTGCAGCAGGGCCACCAGGTGTACCTCATGCCTTTCTTTCAGGTGATTCACCCAGTAAAACACATACAGTACCAGTCAAAGGTTTGGACACACTTACCCATTCATATGTATATATATATGTGTGTGTCCAAACTTTTGACTCGTACTGTATTTTAATGGACTGGTATTTAAGACTCAGAGAAGTCACCAAGCTACAGTTAAAGCCCCAGTACACCAGTGCACCGTAGACCCAGTACCCAGTGGAACCGTTGACAAGTTTGAAGTGATAACCAACTAGCTGCAGCATATGTTTCTGTGTTTAAAATGATGCCTGGGGAAAAAAACCTCAACCTTTAAGACATTCCAGCAGTTTAACTAATTGTGTGTCATCTGGTTTCATGGATAAATAAAGCTGGGTGCCATCTACATAGTAATTAAAATGCATGCTATGGCTTCTAAAAATACTGCCTAAAAGAAGCACGTATAATTTAAATAGAGCTGGCCCTAGCACAGAACCCTGTGGAACTCCACAGTTAACCTGAGTGCGTGAAGAAGACTCCCCATTTAATGAACAAATTGGAGTCTATTAGCACAGTACCTTTAATACCTACAGCATGTTCTAATCTCTGTAATAAAATATCATGGTCAACAGTTCTGAATGCTCTAGCAGGATAAGCACAGAGATGAGTCCACTGTCAGGAGGACTAATATCACTTTGAGATGATAATCCTCACTGTATTAAGTAAAACCCTTCAGGGATGAATAAAGTTTTTCTGATTCTGATAAAGATAAGGCAGGATTGCAGATGCATGAAGAGAAATTAACACCACAAGAAAGTACTACCTACTAAAACTCAACGTGTACCAAATTTTCAGCACTTGATTCAAATTCTTTCAGTTTCCACAGCAGAAATCTGTGGTGAGATTTAGTAATGGGGTGTTTCTTAAAAGCAGCGGGGGGCTTAGTCAAGCTTCCCTGGATAAATAAAGGTTAAAAAACGGTTAACACAGTCTGTCTCCCACTGCCAGCCCAATCACTGGCAGACCTTTAGATGATGTGGGAGGGAGCGTGAGGGAGTACATGGTCTTCTCCTCTTCTCTCCTCTCATTCTTTTTCCATTCTTCCACATTACCATGCCCTTGCAGCAACACTCCACTTCTAGCTTAGAGTGATTCCAGAAGACTTGTGTGAAACCGAGAGCTCTCCAATGGGAATCTCAAAGGTTTTTGTTAAAATAATTTTCCTCAAATATTTTTTTCTTCTTCAGGCAAATTTCTTTTGCCCATTTGACGCAGCAGCATTGCTTGCTTCTTGAACCTCTACCAAATTAATTCTGCTCTTGCTCAACTTTGAACCTTGCATGGCTCCAATTAAAAGCCTGCAGGTATATATCCTTCTTGAGGTACAAACATATATGTTAGAATCTGAATTCAGCTACACCACTATTCGCGTGAGATATGCAGAGGCTTTTTTCAAAGGAATAAATTTTACCCATATATTGCCCATACTATAAACTGTTTGCATTAATTTTGTGTGTTTTCTTTAGATCCTAACCATTTGTTCAGCCAGGCCTAAATGCACACATACATGTCTGTGACTGGCCTGGCATCCTCCAGAAGTGACCAGGTCATGGAGAAACTGGAATCCACCCACACTATGAGCCCCATCAGCCACAACCACACACTTCTCTGTCAGAAGACGATGTAACAGCCCCTTACTTTTTATTAGGCCAGTTATATCTCCGAGTTCATAGGCTCTCATCCTCTGGCCCTACTCAAACTGCTCTGCTCAAAGGAGCACTGTCCCCCATTAGGTAGGCCCCAGGGCAAAAGCCTGCTACCCTCCTCCACAGTTGCTCCCTCTCCATGCTGACTTTCAAAGAGAATTCCTGCTGTTATGCGTGTCCCAATTCATAGTTATTATATTCTTGTCTTCTAGCCTTACAGATACACAATACATTAATTTCACTTGAGCAGGAGCTATTGTGGTCAACTTGCATGATCATGACTACAGGAACGTGCTTCCTGAGTGGAAGAATCATGTGCTTTATATATTAGGATCCTTTTTTTGTAAATTAGATTTTGATTAACAAGGGTGCTTTTATTTAATGTTTGCAACTTGATTTCAATTATGTTTTTGAAAGAAACAGGTTGATGTGGATAATTTAATTATAACATAAGAAATGTCTGTTTTGTAGGTCCTCAAGATATGCAGGCTACTTAATAGTACACTGTAACCTTATTTTTTATTTGTTGCTTTGTTGTCTGTAGTTCCAACTTCAGTTTTTTTTCCTTTACCTCAAGACATATTACATGAAAAAAAAAATAGAAACAGGCTTTAAAAGTACCTTTGGTGTTCCTGTGTGTTTTCGAATATTACAAAGTGCTGTAATGAGAAGGAAAACAACAAAAAAAGGAGATTTTTTTTTGCCTCAGAGGGAGATAGCGACTCGTCTAGTTGGTGTACAAGCCTGTAGGTTCACTTTTCTCTTTGTGTGCCGGAGCACTCCTTGGGACTCAAGCGACAAGGGAATTGGGCATGCTGAGCTATGCTGAGCTATGCTGGTGGCGAGGTGCCAGCCTCCTTTGCCTGGGATATAAGTGAGAGGGAAGCAGGAGGCAGGACATGTTTCAATTAGGCAACAAACACCGCACACAGAGGATAGAAGAGGAGAAAAAAATAGCTCGCCCACATCAGCTACCTTCTCCCTTCTGACCTTTCCCAAAAATACACTTCCCTGAACCGCTGTGCTCCACCTTTCTCTTCTTTTTCATTTAAAATCTAAAGAGTCATTTTTGTGGAATTCTTATGGGAAGGACAGTAGCGGGGGTCTTTGAGAGGTGATGCTAAGTGTGCCAGCTCGGCCTGCATGTTTCCATTAGATTGTCATGTTGGCTAATTAGAGAGCGGCAGCATGATTCACCTTGTTAATTAGGAGGACTTGCACACCATGTGCCTAGGGGCGGTGTGGGGAAGAAGAGCCCAGCCTCAGAGCCTGCTAGTCGCCTGCTGCCTATGAAGATTCCCCTTCTCATCTACCTTCCTTTCACTCCTTTTTTTTTTTTTGATTTGGAAATGAATAAATCATTGAGATCGTCCTCTCTCGGAGTGTGAATATCTGAGTTCTCATCTTTTCCTGGATGCAAATTAGGCGTGATCAATAGAAGGTGACGAGCGGCGAATCTAAATGTTAAAAAAAACAGAGCAAGACAGGGAGAGAGAAGATTGCTAGACGAAGCACAGTAGCATAGAATGAGACAAAGCGAGAGAACATTTAAAGTAGGAAATTTTCCCTTAGATAAGCAGTATTTTTAATGATCACTCCTCTCCCCCTGTCGCTCCAGTGTAACACTGTCAGAATCTGCTTAACACTGATTTCTGGCTCCTTCATTAAATACTGTTCCTTGGCAAAATGTGTCGTGCAAATGTTATTATTTATAGAAGTATTACTTACTCCAAAGTAAAGCCACGAAAGTCTGTAAGACACATTCGGTTTATTCACACATTTCATGCAGTGTCCATGTGTACATTTGAATTCCTAGAAATAAGTTGCATATGAAGAAGAACCACAGGGTTGTGATAGTGACACTCACATAATGACCTTAGCTCCAGGGACGACTGAGGGCTCTAAATAATTGGTCCTCTGCCCTGGAAGAACTGGAAGAGGAAATGGAACACACTGTACTAGACTATTAGATCATGCATATTTTGCTCCATAGGTAAAATACTATAATCACAGGTTTGCCAGAATATTTAGGGAGATTTATGTGTAAAGAATATATGATGAAAGTGAATTTCAAAACAGTTTTCATCACTTTATTATAAAATTTTCAGATTTTGGTGATTTAACATCTATTATTCAGGAAGATTGCTATCTGTACAGTTTTGCAAATACATAGTTTTAAGTGCTGTTTATGATGTCAATATGTACTAGTAATGCATGTTGAATACAGTATAGTTTAACTTAAAGCATTCAATATATTGTTTATCTTTAATACAAATTGAGGATTACTTATTTCATGGAATTCTACCATATGCAGTTCAGTTGTAATGAAGCTATACATGTCTCTATCCAGGCTTGCCTGCATTAGCAGGTCGTGGCTCAACTCACCTCTTTGTAGTGTATGAGCGCAGATGGAGAAGGGAAACCTGATTGGTTACTGCAAATGGCCCTCTGCCTGCAGCAAACTAACTGCCAGGCACTTCACATGAAGAAAGGCCTCAAGATGCAGCTCACAGATGTTCACGTAATGTCGGCCATGTGGGTGTCAGGTGAATGAGTTGCATGGATTACAGACATACATAAAAAACATACATAAAATGTCAACACACACTTATGTTAGTGGGAAGCTTAGACAAAGGAGCACGCAGTGTTACCAATACCTAATTTTCAAAAGCAGAAAGTAAACAAAAAATATTGCTAGAATTCATGCTGAAGAAAAGATATTGCTCTCACATGAGATAAATTCATTTCAAGCATATGAAATTAGTATGAATAGTGTTATAACCCAAAATACTTAATGTGCACACATATTTTTTATGTTTTGTATCAGATTCTTAGCAATTAAATATGGAATGAACTTTAGTTTGTTGGAAAGGCAAAAAAAAATCTATGGCTATTGACAGCTATACTGTTTACTTTGAATGCCTACACTGCTGTACACAGCTACATATACACGTACTGGTCTCCCAGTGATAATTTCTGTATTGATATTTAGCAGATATAATGTTTACCATGTTTACTGTCTTAGTGTCTTTGCATGCAAATATTTTTATAATTGCATACTACAAAATAGCAAACTGTCCTTATGAACAATCAATTCAAAGTTATTACAATGTAATATTAATCACTTTTATTATACTACATTAATAATTAATATAAAATACAGTGCAATGGCTGTACAAGATGACAAGATGGTTTATCTAACAGTTCTTGAACCAGTCAAAGGCTCACCAAAGTCGCAGTGATTCTCCCACTTAATTACCATGAATGTCTGCAAAATTTCACAAATCCATCCAGCATTGTCGTGTAAGACTGACATTGTGATCCCTGCAGCCATACTGCTAGTGAAGCTAAAAAATTAAACCTTATTTCTGGGGGTCTCACAAGGCGTTCATTTGTGGTTCATGTGAAAAAACGTAAAGATTTTTGCAAAAGTATATTTAACATGTCCCGGTCCTGTGGTCATAATGTACTTCAAGCAGTATGGTATACTCACAAGTATATGAAGGGGAAGGAATAGACAGTTTCTACACTCCTGCTGTAAGTCAGTGCGGTGACTTTTTATCTTTTACAATTAATGAGTTGACGGATTGCCAGTTGCATCCTTTGTGCGTTTCCCTTACACTGCTGGCATTGACTGCGGTTATTACTGGTGTTAATTTAACACTTTTTATGTGGTCCACACACCAGAAGAATTAGTTTTAAGGCCGATTTAGCGAAAACAAGTGATACAGTCAAACTTTATTAAAAGTGGCTTTTATATATTTTAAACCATCTCTACCAACACACTAATAAGCACAGCTGTTATGAATGTAGCAACTGGAACTTTTTTGTAGTTTGTATACTTAATGTCGATTGAGAAGGCTCCCCTCCACATTTTGGTAAATTTCCTCAAAAATATTTAAATTATTAACATTAATTTCCTTTTTTACCTTGTTCCCGTAGTTCAGCCTATAGGCTTGGAAACAAAAGCCATGATTATCTGTGCACTCGACCAGGGGTCTTGGGTAGAAGAAGGGCATTCGCCAAATGCAACATATGCTTTGTCTATATAGTCAAAAGCTCCCCGCTTTGCCATGTTGGATCAGAGCTGTTGGGGGTTGTTTGGAGGGGGTGTTAGGACAGACACTCACTGAAAACCCAAAAAGCAATGATCTGCCTTATACAGTATACTGTGGACTTTGCAGGGCAGACAGCCCTTTAGCTTCCTTCACAGCCCTGTAGCTGCTTGTGACGTCAAGCAGAGCGTGTTCTGCTCTAGCAAGGACATCTGTCTGTAAGCGTCTGGAGGGCTGCAAGCAGCCCCCCAGGCCAGGAGCAGGGGGAGTGGAGAGAAAAGACTTTGTTAAAAACAGCAGAGATGGAAAACGGCAGGTTGGCCATCATGGCTCCTACAGCTTATCCTCCTCTTCACTCCAAGCGTGTCAGACCGCTCTAAGGTTGTTTCTGTATTTTAGACATTTTTGCATCATAAGGGGGCATACTGCTCTTTCTTCTGTGATAGGAAAAAGCCCTCTTATTTCTTACTTAAGTCTTGACAGATGCTTTAACCAATCTATAAGGGTAAGGCGCTTGAGTTAATTTGGAAATAAATCAAGGTGTGGGGAAACAGGTGAATTAAAAGAACAAAAAACAATCCAGTTGATCCAAGTTTATTTACCGCACATATTCAAATCAAATCAAGAGGATTTTGCTATTTTCTCTTTTAAAACCTTGAGTGATAATGTACATGAACTTCAGATATCTTAAACGTACAGAAACAGCTGGTTTCGTCAACTTAATCTGCAGTAGACTATTATAATAATATACAGACAAAAATCTATTTCAGTCCAGCAATCATAATTTACATTTAAAAAACAAAATAAAGGAACATTTTAATGACAACGTTACCAAATTTCTCTTTGACAATTTTTACCTTACTGACTGTATAATTATCACCTAACATTGTTCTGTGTGCATACAAACTAAAATCTTATAACTAAGCTGTAGATTGATTCTCTGAGTTATCACAAAAATGTTCTACATCTCCTGACCTTTGCTAATAATTTGACTTTACAAGTCCTATTTCCTTGCCTACAAAGGGCATACGGGCAGACTGGAAGCACTGGTATTTAAGTGACTTCAGAACAGCAGATATTTATGCGGTTTCGTTGATCGGACTTGGCAAATGTATGCATCCTGTCAGCTGATTATTTTTCCAGTCTGGGAAGAATTCCAGTGGTGACCTTTGCAATTTTTGGCACTGATTGTACCAATCGCTTAACAGTGCTGACAGGGTACTCCAGAAGGTACAGAGCAATTATTGCACTTAGATGTTGCAGTTCTGCTTTTCTTATGTGTTTTGTGAAAGTCTCACAAAACGCACGGCATTTCATAGCATTTGTGTGCCTCTGTGTGACCATATGAGCATACAAATCTAAATGTTTGGATTAAAGGGTAGCCAGAAAAACTTGTAAGGCAAAGCAAATCTGTCCCAGCCTGACCCAACTGTGGCTTGTATCTGCTGGCAGTCAACAAAGGAAGGTAGGCTCTGCATAATGGCACCAGATTGAAATCAGAAATAAGTCTCCCACTGTCATGGCGGCCACTTTACTGACGGGAAACGCAGACTGGAGGGTTGCAGATGGTAAAATGAAGTCTACATTCATCATACAGTCATAAATCTGAAAATGCAGGCAGTTGCTGTGGGCGCTGGGAGCCCATGCCTGGTGCCAACTGCCAGCCAGAGTCGCCGGCATCCTGGTGCCATCAGTGAGATAGCGGACTTCTCTCACTCTCTTTCTGTCTCTCTCTGTCTCTTGCTCTGTCACAGCTCACTTTTCAGTGGGATTCTTTAAGGTCAGGCCTGAAGAGGTTTGTGTGTTGTTTGTGGCAAAGCCTAATAAGGATAACAGTGATAATATTAATGCAGCGTTTTCCATGTGGACAGGGGCAAAAATCATATCCACTCTGTTTGCCGCATCCAGTCACAATCCCTAGTCTGTGACTCTATTATAATGTCTGTATAGATTTGCATGACTTTAAGAGCCTGACTCAACACTTGTCCATATTATTACTATTAGTCAAAATCTCTATTTTGACCACTACCCATTGTAAAAAGGATAAGTAAATGTAGTTTATATATTCAGCCGGTTGGTACTGCTGCTATTATTCCCCCTACTTTGTGTTGTCAGCGTGTTTGAATCTTTCAACATTCCGCCGTGCTAAATGTGAAGTGGCAACACCCTAAAGGGCATGCCTTGCCAGCGGGGTTTTAGGAAAAAATCAGAGGCAACTGCATGCACATTTAAGATCAGACTTTGTACACCAAAGCAACCTTTTACAGAGCGCCATCTGAAAGTAACATGAAATTTTCCCCTGATCAGACAACATACATGCCTCACACAAACACCAGTGCCCAGCAAACACATGCTGAGCGATAACATAAAAGAACATGAAAGACATCAAGGCGCACATTGATTGTCCCTGTACGCTTCAACCCAGGCCTCTCTCCCCCAGCGGGCAGACACGCAGGCAAGCTGGTGGGTAGGCATTCCCTGTGCTGTGGACAAGATTGATAGGCATGTGTGTGTGTGTGTATATACTTTGTTTGCATGTTGAAGGGAGTGCTGACACCCTCTATACCATGGCCCCAGGCCCTCACACCTCCACCCAATAGAAAGGGCAGCTCCCAGCAATGCTGGGTTCCCCCTCAGCCCTGCGGCGAGGCGTGACATTACCTTGGGCTGTCCCCACAACCCCCCACACTTCCCCAGGACCATGTGACTACACACACAGTCTTTGAGAGGAGCTCTGTTAATGGCTGAAAACAGTCTACCATTTTGTTCTGCTCAGGAAATTCTGCTTGTACAATACATGGATAGACAGTAAAAGCTTAAGAGAACTGTTTTTTCTCTCCTACTTCTTATTCTTACATTTGATCGTAATCTTGTCTGCTCAGTCATTTTCATCCGGTGTGTGACAGTTTTTAAAAATTTGAATCTCTGCTAGAATCATTTTTTGAATCTTTGCAAGTTCCATTTTTCAGGTGAATGGTGCAACTACAGATAAGTGCTATGCAGCGCCTTTGTTTGGTTTTGGGTTTCTCGAAGAGAGGAAGTAATATTTTTAAGGTTTGCATCATCAGTGCTACTGTGAAAAGTTTATTTTTACAGTTTGTGCAGTTATTTCAATTTTTAGTTTGATAATGGATTTGAGATTCAACATTCCAGGCCTTTGTAAGAGTACAAGCACAATTAAGTTATGACTATGTCAATCTCACGTAAATGTTAAGTATAAAATGTCATAAGAAGGGTAAAATAACAGACCTATCTGTGTCATGAAAGAACAACAAGTACATATGAGAGGAGCATTAAAGTGCTGAGTCTTCATGTCCTGCCATAGTCCATATTCATTATGTGCACATGACATACATACTATCTTAAACGTGTAAAAATGTGGCAGTACAAGATATATTGGGCTCATAGTAAGGCTATCCTCTAATTATTTATGTTCTGTCATCACTAGATGCAGCAACAGGAACTGGCCCAAATGAGGCAGCGGGATGCCAACCTTACAGCACTAGCCGCTATTGGACCCCGAAAAAAACGTAAAGTGGATTCACCAGGGGCCACACCATCAGGGACCGAGGTAAGAGCTATATTGTCAGATTTTTTTTGTCCATAACCAGTTTCCTTTTGCTGACTTGCTATCATTCCTCGACAACACCAGGTTCACCGGTAACTTTGGAAGAAATCTAAATAGAGAACTTTGAATTTAAGCTGTTATGATCTACCATTTCTAGTTAGTGGGCATGACAATAATTTCCAGGGTCTGATGGCAGTAAAAGCAAGGAGTCTGTTACCTTATTTGACAGAAGTATATGCATGTTCCTGTTCTTTCTAATAAGCAAAAAAATACCGATTACACTTAAGTAAACTTAAGCAACTTTTGCCTGCTTGCTTATTCACAAGGGGTTGGCTCAGCAGGTAGCGCCACATGTTTGATTTTATACCCCGGATGGTCTTCCTGATGCACCCCCAAAGGGATTAGTGCCTCCTTAGTAAACCAAACTACAATTAACAAAACTGATAATTTTTTTTTATCCACATTAAAATTGTTCCATGCAGTAAAAAAAACAAAAACAAACTACAAGTAGAGTAGAATTCATTGTGATAAAGACATAGTGTTCAAACTAAATGTTACATCATCTAAGTTTCAATTCGGCTCCATTTTCACCTACTTATGATAGATAACAAGCTGAATTCAGAGTTAAGCTCAGAGCTTTACAAAAAGGTGCTCTTATCCAAAGACATTATTTTTCCCCAAAATTTTGTCTTTTGTTTAAGTTTCTTGTGTAGGCAGTTTTCAGTGGTAATTTTACATAATCCTGTCATCCCTGACTGTGGTAAGTACTAGATAGTAAAAAATGAGTCACTGAATATCTTATCTGCAAGACAGTGAACAAGAATAACAATGCATAACTGCAGGTAATGTTGTGGTTTCTGATACTGGCTGCTGGTCACATTGTTGGAACACATCTGAGGTGATCTACTTTTAGAGAAGTTTTTAATGCTATTCTCCTGAATCTAATTACCATGTTGTTGTTAAGTCATACTTACTCAGATTTCACACAGTGTTCAAGGTTTTTTTGGTAGTCATAAACGTGGCACTCGGTTGATTATTTATTGCAAATTTTAAGCCTCCATTGAACAATATGTAATGCTACGGCTATAGAGAGAAATTCAAATTCAAGACTTGAAGGCAGTTTGAATAAACAAAAGATGAGTCTTTACTGGGTGATGAAAAGAAAGAAACAAAAATTATATTTTTATATATAATAAAAATATTCCATGATGTGACTCGACTCCTGCTCTACCATTCTCTCAAGTGCTCTCTTGGATGAGATCTGGTGCCTGTGGAGGCTATTTGAGTACCGTGAGTTCACTATCATTGTGAAGGAGAAGAAAAGAAACAGTTTGAGATGATTTGAGTTTTGTGTGGCCTGTTCTTCTGCTGGAAGCAGCCATCAGGAGGTGGGTACACTGTTGGTCATAAAGAGATGGCCATGGTCAGCAACAATACTCAGGTAAGCTCAGTTGGTACTAAGTGGCCCAAAGTGTTCCATGAAAATATCCCCAACACCATTACACCACCAGCACCAGCAACTGAACTGTGTATACAAGGCGGGCTGGACCATGCTTTCATGTTCTTTAAACCAATCTCTGACCCTACCATCCAAATGTCACAGCAGAAATTGAGACTTATCAGACCAGGCTGTATTTTCCCAACCTTCTGTTGTCCAATTCTGGTGAGCCCAGGCAATATTTAGATCACTTTCTCTTTTTTGGACCATTCTCTGTTTACTCTAGAGGTGGTTAAGTGGAAAAATCCCAGTAGATCAGCAGTTTCTGAAATACTCAGACCAGCCCATCTGGCACCAGGAGCCACATCCTGTTCAAAGTCACTAAAGTCACCTTTCTTTCCCATTCTGATGCTTGGTTTGAACTACAGCAGTTTGTCTTGGCCATGTCCACATGCCTACTTGCATATTGCATATTTGCTTAAATGAGCACTTGAACAGGTGTACCCAATTAAGTGGCTATTTAGTGTATTTGAACCTTTTTGGGTGTTCACATGAAAGTTCTTAAGCAATAGCTAAATACTTAAAATTCAAGCAGTTTTCATTCCTTTATCAAGAACACTTTACACTTAGCATTTGCTTTATGTTATTTATTAAAATCAGGCTAATAGCAAAGATTTTCAGATTCTAAGATTTTCATCACTAAACAGAATTTTGATGGATGTACAAATCAAATGACCAGTGTCAAAATCTAAAAGGTCTGGAGAGATGGTATTTTTAAAAGCTTCTTCATACTGTGACTTTGTTTAAATCCTAGATTGTTTTGTTTTAATTATCCATGCAGACTCGGCTCCTGTATGTGAACATCTTGACCTTCATCACATCTGGTCCTCCGTCACTGCTGATAGAATAATGTGGCCTATTTTCTGTAGTTGTCTTATGCCCAACTGGCAGTGCCTTTTGTTTATGGGCTTCTATTAAAACGTTTACCGATTATTATAATTTACACACTCAATTATTTAAAATTATGTATTTGAGGTGTGAAAAGGGAATTTGAAGACATAAAAATGGACCTGGAAAAAAAAAGAGGGTAAATGAAGTCTAGCAAAGTGCTACGCACCATACAAACAAAAAGGCACAAATCAAGATATGGAATGTGATTTACTGAAATGAGAAGCAGACATGGTTTTAGACCTACTGACACAGCAGGCATCCAGAAAAACTATGATAACAAGCCGCAGTGGGTGGCGTGTGACATTCACATGGGGTTCACTTGGGGGTCAAAAGGGTTACTATCACCCTGTCTGAAAATGATTCATTTTATGTCATATTTACATCAGTGAACACAAATTACAAATAGATTATGAACATTTTGAACCAAACACATTATTTTTAGTGGAGCACATATTTGTGTCTAAACAGTCAGTTGTAGTCGCCATGTTGGATGCAGGAGAAATCGGCAGGTTTAGATCAGAGTGATTCTGAGGAGGACCAAATTGTCAGTGCCAGATTACCGGGTCACAGCATCTCAAAAACAGTCGGGCTGGTGGCTCTACGCGAGCAGTAGTGAGTACCTACAAAGGTCTAAGGAGGGAGTAAATGATAAAATCTGAATCTTTAGAGTGATGAGGCAGTACCTTTCTGGAAGCAGGTTTGTCGTGAAGACAAGGTTCTTTGTTGGAGTCATTTATGCATGTCTTTATATTTGAGATCCAGTCTTCTCACCCTATGAAAGCTAGCATAGGCTCCTGAAAAGTAGAAGCGGAAGTGGATGGATGGATTTCTATTTAATCTAATCTAGGAGACAAGGATGTAAGGGACAGGGAGCATAGTGACACACTTCTATGCGACTTGTCTTTTGCGGTTTTAATTAAGCTGAACTCTGGCATTACAAAGAAACGTCTCCTGTTAGGAGTTCGATAAGCAACAACATCAGTATCACATTTCTGTTGCACAGGGTTATACATGAAGTCATGCCCACTTGCTGCACCAAATCATATTTTTTCCTTTAGGCAGCAGGGGAAACATTTAAATTCCACATATTCATCTGTAAATATGATGACTCCAAAATAAGCCTGAATTTTGAATGTCAATTGGTCATTTTAATAACCTACTTATCGAGTTGCATCTTCGCATCCTTCGCTTAGCAGCAATATGCTGCAGAGCAGCATGGTAATGCAAACGGTAAAAAAGCATAAATAACAAAATAAAAGCATTATTTCTGGTCCTTGA
This sequence comes from Bujurquina vittata, assembly GCA_015106715.1. Taxonomy (NCBI): domain Eukaryota; kingdom Metazoa; phylum Chordata; class Actinopteri; order Cichliformes; family Cichlidae; genus Bujurquina; species Bujurquina vittata. The sequence continues at coordinate 35,663 of VUQK01004364.1, read as the reverse complement.
GTACAGTGCCAACCTCTTTCAGAATGTTTTACCCTGATGGGTAGTAGCCCCCGACCTCATGCTGCATAGAAAAAAAACCTACTTTCTCAAACTGTTTTCCTAAATGAAGTTACACAACATAAACATGAATATACATTATGGTGGAGTTGTTAGCTTTTTTTTTCACATTTTTCTCCCCTTTTTAATGTCCTGTATATGTTTAATTAGAAGGCATAACAAAGTGAAGCCACAGTGTGCCCCTCCTCTGGAGTGATTGCAGAGGGGGCGGAGGAGGAATCTTAACTTATTTTCACTTCGTTTTCACCTCCTCACATTTCTTCATTTCACATGGGCTGGAAGCGCCTGCGGCGTTCTCTTTCCCTTCTCCAGAGCAAAGTGAATGTGACTTTTCTAAGGGGGTCACAGGATGCCTGGAGGCCTGTGGGTGTTACTGGACTGTTGCCTGCTCTTAGCTTCACTGAGGGGCTTGTCATAGATTTCATCTCCACAAAAATGAGCCGGGGGCCCTGGCCAGGAGCACAAGCAGCCAACGTTATGAAGGGCCCACGCTGATTATTTCCCTCTGACATCGCATCCTGAGCTTTCCGCATTAATCCCAGACAAAGGCAGCCCTTCAGTGCTGTGCCAGAGCTCAAATTAGGAGCCAGATAATGGCCTTGTTGAGATCCTGTTCTGTTCACTGAGAGGCAGAGCTCCTGTTGAAATCTTCCTTTTCCTCTATCCCTTCCCTCCTGCTTATTTTTTCACTGATCAGACTACCTTTTCACCTTGTTCAGACTGTGACGGAATTCACGTGACACAATTCTGCATCTTTCCATCTCCCCGCCGGATCCCCCCCCGCCCCCCCCCCCAACCCCCCTCACTTTATGGTGGCTTTGCCCCCCT